>NW_024121210.1:19460249-19664966 GCF_016745375.1 Pimephales promelas
AAAATTCAAAAATTTCGACCCCGAAAAAAAAAAACGACAGTGTTACCCCTTTCGTTTTTTTTCATTTCGGGCGAAAAAATAAGTTTCTCCAATCTTCTCAAAACTCTGGATTATGATAGAGGGCTGTGAGACTTGACCTGAGTGCAAAAATGGAGGCTCTAGACCCTTCCAGAGCTGAGATATCGAAATTCAAAATTTCGACCCGAAAAAAAAACGACAGTGTTACCCTTTCGTTTTTTTTTTCATTTTTGGGCGAAAAATTAAGTTTCTCCAATCTTCTCAAAACTCTGGATTATGATAGAGGGCTGTGAGACTTTGACCTGAGTGCAAAAATGGAGGCTCTAGACCCTTCCAGAGCTGAGATATCGAAATTCAAAATTTCGACCCGAAAAAAAAAAACAGTGTTACCCCTTTCGTTTTTTTCATTTTTGGGCGAAAAATTAAGTTTCTCCAATCTTCTCAAACTCTGGATTATGATAGAGGGCTGTGAGACTTTGACCTGAGTGCAAAAATGGAGCTCTAGACCCTTCCAGAGCTGAGATATCGAAATTCAAAATTTCGACCCAAAAAAAAACGACAGTGTTACCCCTTTCGTTTTTTTTCATTTTTGGGCGAAAAATTAAGTTTCTCCAATCTTCTCAAAACTCTGGATTCTGATAGAGGGCTGTGAGACTTTGACCTGAGTGCAAAAATGGAGGCTCTAGACCCTTCCAGAGCTGAGAATCGAAATTCAAAATTTCGACCCGAAAAAAAACGACAGTGTTACCCCTTTCGTTTTTTTTTCATTTTGGCGAAAAATTAAGTTTCTCCAATCTTCTCAAAACTCTGGATTATGATAGAGGGCTGTGAGACTTTGACCTGAGTGCAAAAAATGGAGGCTCTAGACCCTTCCAGAGCTGAGATATCGAAATTAAAAAATTTCGACCCGAAAAAAAAAACGACAGTGTTACCCCTTTCGTTTTTTTTTTCATTTTTGGGCGAAAAATTAAGTTTCTCCAATCTTCTCAAAACTCTGGATTATGATAGAGGGCTGTGAGACTTTGACCTGAGTGCAAAAATGGAGGCTCTAGACCCTCCAGAGCTGAGATATCGAAATTCAAAATTTCGAACCCGAAAAAAAAACGACAGTGTTACCCCTTTCGTTTTTTTCATTTTTGGGCGAAAAATTAAGTTTCTCCAATCTTCTCAAAACTCTGGATTATGATAGAGGGCTGTGAGACTTTGACCTGAGTGCAAAAATGGAGGCTCTAGACCCTTCCAGAGCTGAGATATCAAAATTCAAAATTTCGACCCGAAAAAAAAACGACAGTGTTACCCCTTTTCGTTTTTTTCGATTTTTGGGCGAAAAATTAAGTTTCTCCAATCTTCTCAAAACTCTGGATTATGATAGAGGGCTGTGAGACTTTGACCTGAGTGCAAAAATGGAGGCTCTAGACCCTTCCAGAGCTGAGATATCGAAATTCAAAATTCGACCCGAAAAAAAAAAAAACGACAGTGTTACCCCTTTCGTTTTTTTTCATTTTTTGGCGCGGCGAAAAATTAAGTTTCTCCAATCTTCTCAAAAACTCTGGATTATGATAGAGGGCTGTGAGACTTTGACCTGAGTGCAAAAATGGAGGCTCTAGACCCTTCCAGAGCTGAGATATCGAAATTCAAAATTCGACCCGAAAAAAAAAAAAACGAAGTGTTACCCCTTTCGTTTTTTTTTTTTGGCCGAAAAATTAAGTTTCTCCAATCTTCTCAAAACTCTGGATTATGATAGAGGGCTGTGAGACTTTGACCTGAGTGCAAAAATGGAGGCTCTAGACCCTTCCAGAGCTGAGATATCAAAATTCAAAATTTCGACCCGAAAAAAAAACGACAGTGTTACCCCTTTCGTTTTTTTTCATTTTTGGGCGAAAAATTAAGTTTCTCCAATCTTCTCAAAACTCTGGATTATGATAGAGGGCTGTGAGACTTTGACCTGAGTGCAAAAATGGAGGCTCTAGACCCTTCCAGAGCTGAGATATCGAAATTCAAAATTTCGACCCGAAAAAAAAAACGACAGTGTTACCCCTTTCGTTTTTTTTCATTTTTGGGCGAAAAATTAAGTTTCTCCAATCTTCTCAAAACTCTGGATTATGATAGAGGGCTGTGAGACTTTGACCTGAGTGCAAAAATGGAGGCTCTAGACCCTTCCAGAGCTGAGATATCGAAATTCAAAATTTCGACCCGAAAAAAAAAAACGACAGTGTTACCCCTTTCGTTTTTTTTCATTTTTGGGCGAAAAATTAAGTTTCTCCAATCTTCTCAAAACTCTGGATTATGATAGAGGGCTGTGAGACTTTGACCTGAGTGCAAAAATGGAGGCTCTAGACCCTTCCAGAGCTGAGATATCGAAACTCAAAATTTCGACCCGAAAAAAAAACGACAGTGTTACCCCTTTCGTTTTTTTTTCATTTTTGGGCGAAAAATTAAGTTTCTCCAATCTTCTCAAAACTCTGGATTATGATAGAGGGCTGTGAGACTTTGACCTGAGTGCAAAAATGGAGGCTCTAGACCCTTCCAGAGCTGAGATATCGAAATTCAAAATTTCGACCCGAAAAAAAAAACGACAGTGTTACCCTTTCGTTTTTTTCATTTTTTGGCGAAAAATTAAAGTTTCTCCAATCTTCTCAAAACTCTGGATTCTGATAGAGGGCTGTGAGACTTTGACCTGAGTGCAAAAATGGAGGCTCTAGACCCTTCCAGAGCTGAGATATCGAAATTCAAAATTTCGACCCGAAAAAAAAAAACGACAGTGTTACCCCTTTCGTTTTTTTTTTCATTTTGGGCGAAAAATTAAGTTTCTCCAATCTTCTCAAAACTCTGGATTCTGATAGAGGGCTGTGAGACTTTGACCTGAGTGCAAAAATGGAGGCTCTAGACCCTTCCAGAGCTGAGATATCGAAATTCAAAATTTCGACCCGAAAAAAAAAACGACAGTGTTACCCCTTTCGTTTTTGGCCGAAAAATTAAGTTTCTCCAATCTTCTCAAAACTCTGGATTATGATAGAGGGCTGTGAGACTTTGACCTGAGTGCAAAAATGGAGGCTCTAGACCCTTCCAGAGCTGAGATATCGAAATTCAAAATTTCGACCCGAAAAAAAAACGACAGTGTTACCCCTTTCGTTTTTTTCATTTTTGGGCGAAAAATTAAGTTTCTCCAATCTTCTCAAAACTCTGGATTATGATAGAGGGCTGTGAGACTTTGACCTGAGTGCAAAAATGGAGGCTCTAGACCCTTCCAGAGCTGAGATATCAAAATTCAAAATTCGACCCGAAAAAAAAAAACGACAGTGTTACCCCTTTCGTTTTTTTTTCGATTTCGGCCGAAAAATTAAGTTTCTCCAATCTTCTCAAAACTCTGGATTATGATAGAGGGCTGTGAGACTTTGACCTGAGTGCAAAAATGGAGGCTCTAGACCCTTCCAGAGCTGAGATATCGAAATTCAAAAATTTCGACCCGAAAAAAAAAAAAACGACAGTGTTACCCTTTCGTTTTTTTTCGTTTTTGGGCGAAAAATTAAGTTTCTCCAATCTTCTCAAAACTCTGGATTATGATAGAGGGCTGTGAGACTTTGACCTGAGTGCAAAAATGGAGGCTCTAGACCCTTCCAGAGCTGAGATATCGAAACTCAAAATTTCGACCCGAAAAAAAAACGACAGTGTTACCCCTTTCGTTTTTTTCATTTTTGGGCGAAAAATTAAGTTTCTCCAATCTTCTCAAAACTCTGGATTCTGATAGAGGGCTGTGAGACTTTGACCTGAGTGCAAAAATGGAGGCTCTAGACCCTTCCAGAGCTGAGATATCAAACTTCAAAATTTCGACCCGAAAAAAAAACGACAGTGTTACCCCTTTCGTTTTTTTTTTTTCATTTTTGGGCGAAAAATTAAGTTTCTCCAATCTTCTCAAAACTCTGGATTCTGATAGAGGGCCGTGAGACTTTGACCTGAGTGCAAAAATGGAGGCTCTAGACCCTTCCAGAGCTGAGATATCGAAACTCAAAATTAGACCCGAAAAAAAAAACGACAGTGGTACCCCTTTTTGTTTTTTTTTTTTCGGGCGAAAAATTAAGTTTCTCCAATCTTCTCAAAACTCTGGATTCTGATAGAGGGCCATGAGACTTTAACCTGAGTGCAAAAATGGAGGCTCTAGACCCTTCCAGAGCTGAGATATCGAAACTCAAAAATTTCGACCCGAAAAAAAAAAAAACGACAGTGGTACCCCTTTCGTTTTTTTTTTTCGGGCGAAAAATTTAGTTTCTCCAATCTTCTCAAAACTCTGGATTCTGATAGAGGCCATGAGACTTTAACCTGAGTGCAAAAATGGAGGCTCTAGACCCTTCCAGAGCTGAGATATCGAAACTCAAAATTTCGACCCGAAAAAAAAAACGACAGTGTTACCCCTTCGTTTTTTTTTTCGGGCGAAAAATTAAGTTTCTCCAATCTTCTCAAAACTCTGGATTCTGATAGAGGCCATGAGACTTAAACCTGAGTGCAAAAATGGAGGCTCTAGACCCTTCCAGAGCTGAGATATCGAAACTCAAATATTCGACCCGAAAAAAAAACGACAGTGGTACCCCTTTCGTTTTTTTTTCGGGCGAAAAAATTAAGTTCTCAATCTTCTCAAAACTCTGGATTCTGATAAAGGGCCATGAGACTTTAACCTGAGTGCAAAAATGGAGGCTCTAGACCCTTCCAGAGCTGAGATATCGAAACTCAAAAATTTCGACCCAAAAAAAAAAAACGACAGTGTACCCCTTTCGTTTTTTTTTTTTTTCGGGCGAAAAATTAAGTTTCTCCAATCTTCTCAAAACTCTGGATTCTGATAGAGGGCCATGAGACTTTAACCTGAGTGCAAAAATGGAGGCTCTAGACCCTTCCAGAGCTGAGATATCGAAACTCAAAATTTCGACCCGAAAAAAAAAACGACAGTGGTACCCCTTTCGTTTTTTTTTTTCGGGCGAAAAATTAGTTTCTCCAATCTTCTCAAAACTCTGGATTCTGATAGAGGGCCATGAGACTTAACCTGAGTGCAAAAATGGAGGCTCTAGACCCTTCCAGAGCTGAGATATCGAAACTCAAAATTCGACCCGAAAAAAAAACGACAGTGTACCCCTTTCGTTTTTTTTTTTCGGGCGAAAAATTAAGTTTCTTCAATCTTCTCAAAACTCTGGATTCTGATAAGGGCCATTAGACTTTAACCTGATTGTGAAAAAATGGAGGCTCTAGACCCTTCCAGAGCTGAGATATCGAAACTCAAAAATTCGACCCGAAAAAAAAAAACGACAGTGGTACCCCTTTCGTTTTTTTTGGGGGGCGAAAAATTAAGTTTCTCCAATCTTCTCAAAACTCTGGATTCTGATAGAGGGCCATGAGACTTAAACCTGAGTGCAAAAATGGAGGCTCTAGACCCTTCCAGAGCTGAGATATCGAAACTCAAAAATTCGACCCGAAAAAAAAAACGACAGTGGTACCCCTTTCGTTTTTTTTTTTCGGGCGAAAATTAAGTTTCTCCAATCTTCTCAAAACTCTGGATTCTGATAGAGGCCATGGAACTTTAACCTGAGTGCAAAAATGGAGGCTCTAGACCCTTCCAGAGCTGAGATATCGAAACTCAAAAATTCGACCCGAAAAAAAAAAAAACGACAGTGGTACCCTTTCGTTTTTTTTTTTTCGGGCGAAAAATTAAGTTTCTCAATCTTCTCAAAACTCTGGATTCTGATAAAGGGCCATGAGACTTTAACCTGAGTGTGAAAAATGGAGGCTCTAGACCCTTCCAGAGCTGAGATATCAAAACTCAAAAATTCGACTCGAAAAATAAAAATGACAGTGGTACCCCTTTCGTTTTTTTTTTTCCGGGCGAAAAATTAAGTTTCTCCAATCTTCTCAAAACTCTGGATTCTGATAGAGGGCCATGAGACTTAGACCTGAGTGCAAAATGGAGGCTCTAGACCCTTCCAGAGCTGAGATATCGAAACTCAAAAATTCGACCCGAAAAATAAAAATGACAGTGGTACTTCTTTCGTTTTTTTTTTTCGGGCGAAAAATTAAGTTTCTCCAATCTTCTCAAAACTCTGGATTCTGATAGAAGGCCATGAGACTTAGACCTGAGTGCAAAATGGAGTCTCAAGACCCCAAGACCCTAAATTACTGGACTAACTGGACTAATATTACTACTTAAAATTTAAAATTGGTCGTGTTTATGAAAATGAGAGTATGTGGAAAACTGTTATTTGATTTACTTTTTTTAAGCTGTATACATTTCATTTTTAATACATCATGAATTGTTATTGTGTTATATTACTTCTGTCATTTGTCTAAGTATAAAATGACCACTGTTCCCTAATCTGAAAAGGGCCTCTAATAATATAGCTGTCAACATCCAGTTCTTGGCAAATGTTTCCTGAAAAGTTTACATTAGTTTGTTAGAGTGCTGTTTCAGCCATTGGTTTATATAAGATTGCAGACTGTAATCTGCATGTACCATTGAGGCCCGGGGTCATTTCTGCTTGCTTTGATTTCAGAGTACTGCTTTAAATGCTTATAATCCTAGGATTTTTCTGCCATTAAGTGATGGCTTTCTGAAGGGGGGTTTTGATGTTGGCGCATGTGTGCACATACTAACACAAATGCTGACTGATAGAGCCTTTAATCCATTCATATTTTCACTTGGAGCGAAGCGGTACAGACATGTAATCATGTTGGGGAAACTTCTGTATGTGCTTTTATCAGCTGTCAGAGCAGGAGAACCTTTACTGAACATGCTTGGCAAGTAGGTAGTTTTGGGGCTAATGTTGACAATTTGTAATCATTGAACATTTATGATGTTATCAAGAGAAGATGGACACATTTTATTTCACATCAAGATGTTTGAAATGTCTTAGTAGAAATGTTGAAGTTAATTTGCAAAATATTTAATGTTATCTTAAAAATCCACAGCTGAGAGAAACCAGTGATGCGCTCCATCTTTATTGTTGGTAAGTCCCTGATTTCTGCTGTGTTATGTTTCCTGGTGTCATCGCTTTGGTGTATTTCTTCAGTTCTTCAGTTCAAGCTTTGCTGAAATACAGTATCTCTACTTGCATGAATTTAAGGGAACAAATAAGAGCTAGTGTATTTGTGTAATCTCTAATCTGTCCTTTCTTAATCACCATAATTTCAATGTGCAGATCAGATGCAGGACAGAGGGAGGTCACACATTAAATTATTCCGCCAGTCTCTGACTGTGCTCTCTGTAATCTTAAAACCACACTCATTTACAAAGTGATTGCTTATGCTGCATGACTAGCGTTTTGTTTCTGTATAATTATCATAATAAAGTCCTCGAAGTTCCCTGAAAGTTAATTTTAAAGGCTTTTTTGTGTCACATTAATGCCAGCATTTCTCTGCAGTTTAGTAAGTACAAACCTGTAGTGTGGTATCCATCAATGTGGCTGTTTACAGTTCAGTGAGATGCAAGTTAGGATTAATTCTAAAAATATGAATTAAAATAAAAAGATTTCAAAAAGTTAAGAAATTCTATATAAAGGCTTCATTCTGTAACCAAACTATTTATTCAGTAAAATGAGATGGTTTGACTTTCATTTCTGTGTTTTGTTTATTTATAATTTAGGTGTTTTTTTTTATCTAAAAAGAATGCTTGATTTTTTATTTGTCATTTAAAAAAATTGTTTAAAATACAAAAAAAGTTGGAAAGTATTTCCTAGGTCAAAGTTTAGAATCGGTTAAAGTTTAAGAGTAAGAGGCAGCTAATCAATTGACCACATGACAATTTTATAAACACTTTGAAAAAGCTATTAATTTACAATTGAATGTGTATATATTTTTTTCTTTGTTTAATGTTATTGGTTGTACATTAATTAGTATTTCTGTGATTTTTTTTTATTAATTAATAAAAAATTTTATTTTATGACCCACATATGCAATGTGATACGGATATTTAGTTTAATTGTTTCAGAACATGACCTTCAGGGACGTACATAATAGAGAATTTGTCTAATTACATATTGTGGTAAAATGGCACCCTCTAACTAACACATCTCCTTTCCCTTCTCTCCAGTGTATTTCCTCCTCCTTCCCCCTCACGCCCTGTCCCTGTGGGCCTGCACTCGCTCCTGCCCACCCAGTTGCACGTGTACTCAGGAGAAGAGCTGCAGCGTCCTGTGCGACCACGTCAACATGATGGACCTGCCCAAAGAGTTCCCATGCGAGGCGTCCTCCATCAACCTGGACAAGAACAGCCTAAAGTTTCTGTCCGAGCGAGCCTTTGGAACCCTGCCTTCACTTAAGAAACTCTCTCTTGACCACAACAACATCTCCTTCATCACGCCTGGAGCATTTAAAGGGCTGCCCAACCTGGTGGAGCTCAAGATGGCCCACAACGAGTACATCCGATACCTGCACACTCGCACCTTCACGGGACTCAAACGCTTGGTGCGCTTGGACATTTCCGACTGTAACCTGTTCAACATGCCAGACCGGATCTTCCTGGAGCAAATCACCCTGAAAGAACTGCTGTGTTTCCAAAACAACTTCCGACGCATCACTGGTGCCCTCCGAGGGATGGAAAACCTCACGCACGTTTACTTGGAGCGCAACAAGATCGAAGCGGTGGCCTACAACTCTTTGCTGGGCCTGAGCAACCTCAAGTACCTCAACTTACAGGAGAATCGCATAAACGTGATACATGACGAGGCCTTCAAAGATCTAGTGCGTCTGGAGAACTTCTACCTGAACGATAATCTGTTGGTCGACTTGCCACAGCAGGCTTTCAAGGGCCTGAGCAACTTAAAAATGTTGAATCTGGGTGGGAACCTGATAACCAACATCTCCAGAACATGGTTCAGTGACCTGGTGCAGCTGGAGGTCCTGTACCTGGATCGAAACCGCCTGTCCTATATCGAGGACGGCTCCTTTGAGAACCTGACGAGCCTCATCACGCTGCACCTCAACAGCAACAATCTGACGTCTCTGCCCTTCTCCGTCTTCCAGCCCATCTATTTAATCGGCCGCCTGTATCTCTTTCGAAACCCCTGGGAGTGCACCTGCGACCTGGAGTGGTTGAAGGAGTGGATGGAGAGCTATAAGTTGGTGAGGGACATCCCATGTGCATCCCCGTCCTCAGTAGCTGGCTTGGACCTGAGCGAAGTTGTCTACATCCACCTGAATGGCACCTGTCTGGATCCGCCAGAGCTCAACCTGACCACATCTCTTCCGGACTACCCTACCATGGAGAACAAGTTCAATAGCCTCATCTCCAAGCTGCTACAGCAGGAAGTGATGGATGAGATGGTCAACGCCACGGACGGTCTGAGGAACGGCACCCAACAGGACCCCGCCGAGAGTCAGGTTTCTTCTGGACATGGATTGTTCAGTGCTGCTCAGACTGTGTTTTTTCTTGTGTTTCTTTTTCAAGCCCAGATTGCCTGCGTTAACGCCTCTTGAGAGTCTGAGGAATTCTGAAAGGGGTTGAAGCGCATTCAAGAGTGGAAGTATTTTCCCAGTAGCTGAATGGGAAATGTTTGGATTTAAGGCTGTGATAAAACATTTGAGCAGTGCGTTAAAAATTATATTTGGCTGATGTAATAGAGTTGGAGATCATCGTCTCTTTAAATGAATGGAAACTAGTTTGAAAGGACCAGTCAAGGACCTTGAATTGTGTTAAGCCAATGAGACTGCAAGAGACTTTTTGTACAAATGAAAGGCGAGACCTGCAACTAGTGGCACAAACGTTTTTGTGTCCTTTTTTATCTCAATTTGATTTAAAACACATCTTTATAATGCATTTATAGTATGAATACGTTTATACATGTTCTGTTGCGTAACTTTGAAACATTTGTTTTGTAGGAGATTTATCTGATAAAGCTTCTCACTATCTTTTCACCAGATGGCATAACACACTGTCCTCTTTTGTTTGGTTCATTAAACTGGGTAAGTTTCCAGTTCTGGAAAATGCATTAGTCTTCCTCTTCCATAAAGCTTAAGTGCACTCTGTAACATAAGCTGCTTCATATTGTAACCAAATGAATTGGCTTTATCATGCTCGTTTTACTGTTATGAACATATTTTCTATATATGGAGAGGAATATGCATTGGATGATGCAGGAATCATGAGTTTCTGAGCGGTGCATGAGATTTCTAAAGAACCCTTTTAATTTACCTGAATTTTGTTCATTTGTGATTAATGCTTTGAATAAACAAAGATCATTGCAAATGACTAGTAACTAAAATGACAAGGCATAATTTTATCTGAGGAGAGTTGTTGTCTATTTAAATTAGTCATTTTTTTTCCTGCTAAAACTGACCAAATACACTCGAGAAATGCATTGTCGGATAATTTTTGTTTAGTTCACCATTTCTGCCTTTTACTGAAAAAAAAAGTGCAATTCAAAATTTGGCTCTGGTTTCATATTCCATTGTTTTCATTGAATTAAAAATATTTGTGTAAGATTTTGAATGACCGCTAAAATGATTTAAAACACATCCCTCGCTTTATGGCACATCAGTGTATCATTCAGGGTTCAGGTGAACAGTGTGGCTCTATCATTCATTCATTCATTGGAGTACACTTCATCTGGTTATGGCAGAAACTGAAGTGAAGAAAGCAGTTCATGATATTACAGCCCAAACCTGCTAGAGGAAGGTGAAGCCAAGTGCCCTTCAGTTGTGCATCCTGGGATTAGAATGTGAATAAATCCTGCTTTATTTCTGACAGTTTGTAAGTTGCACTCACTTGAATCACCGTACCAAAATACACTACCATTCAAAAGTTTGGAGTCAGTGAGATTTTCTTTTAAAGAAATGAATGTTTTTGTTCAGCAAGGATGCATTGAATTGATCAAGTGACTTGTCACAAAAGATTTTTACTTAAAATAAATGCTATTCTTTTGAACTTTCCATTCATTAAATAATCCTGAAAAACAAAACCCCACTGTTTCCACAAAATATTACGCACAACCATTTTCATCATTGATGAATGAATGATTTCTGAAGGAAGACTGAAGACTGGAGTAATGGCTGCTGAAAATTTAGCTTTGCTATCACAGGAATTAAAGGGATATTTTACCCAAAAATGAAGTTTTATTAAAGAGATTGGTCACCTGACAATAAAAAGTCATCATTTACTCATCCTCAGGTTGTTCCAAACCTGTATGCATGTCTTTCTTCTGCTGAACACAGAAGATATTTTGAAGGATATGGGTGACAAGACACCATTAGTTTCCATATTTTGTTTCTATACCATGGAAGTCAATGGCGGCCCACAATGGTTTAGTTACAAACATTCTTCAAAATATCTAATTTTGTGTTCAACAGAAAAAAAGAAATTCATAAAAGTTTGGAACAACTTGACCATGAGTAAATGATGACAGAATTTTCATTTTCAGGTGACCAATCTCTTTAATAAAACTGCATTTGTGACTCACAAAGCATAAGAGACTTCTTGGAAAACAATACAAATCTTAACCCCAAACATTGGAAGGGTAGTGTATATTAAGACTTAAAAATTCATGCCTAAACTTTACACATGTAGCAACCAGCTCTCGGTTTCAATTAAACAGAAAGATGTCAGAAAACCAGTATCAAAGCAAACACTCGCGGACACATAACTGGGGATTGATCCCGACTGCAGTCACACAGAGTCAAGCGGGAAGGGCGTGACCTACCACAGCTGCTGGGAAAAATCCAGAAAAACAAAATGGTAAAAGAGGAACAAAGTTTCCATTGGCCCCATCTCTGCCAACTCACACAGAGAGGCCGGCCAAAAAACTGGATGAGACAACAGAGCAGAGGACACAGATGAGATCTTCACCACATTAAAGGAAATATATTTAAAAAACCAAACAAAAGACGCTCACGCCGAAGAGCTGCTCCGTCATCGGCAGAGCCATTTATACAGGGCAGTTTGAGTAAACAGTTTGTCATGTACAGAACCATTCAGATGAACAGACAGAGTCGTCTTTTTGCTTTGCATGGACGCACCTCTTCCTGAAACAACTTCACAGAATAAAAATGGGATTTCTGAGTCAACATTAATGTTCTCAAACGACACATTTCTGAAATGCCAGAACATTTTTATCCCCAACCCCTTTATCTTACAACAAATAAAAATTTAGACCATTTACAAACACATTTTACTACATGATTGGTAAAAATAAACTTTACAAAGTTGCCAAAATGCAAGGGATGTGCATAGGTCTTTTTTCCCCCCCTCCTCGTCACCAGCTCCACCTGTTTGAATATGTTCGTCCAGACGAATGGAATGTTTTCTGCCGTGGGTGACGGTCTGAACACAGCTAACACTGACGGCATGGACGCTCGTGAATGTTCACATGCATGAGATCTCATTCAAATCTCTAAAACATTTATGCAAGTCTTTAGAGAGACAGTATCCACGTGTAGAGGAGGGTGAACTGGGAAAAACAAATGGAAAAAAAAGGTTTGGTTTTAAATGAACGCTGAATCGGTGGGTTGTGCACTAAAGCAGCTAGGGTCTGCCACATGGATAATGTGGGGATTATGTATTAATGGACGGGCTGGACAGATGAAAGCTATGAGGATTCTGCTGTAGTAATGCTGCACCTTTTCTCTGGTACTAACAGAAATGGGTAGAAAAACTACAAAAATATTCCTTTTAGGAAAATGCATCATGTAGGATACTGTCTCTTTAAATAAAACGTCTACAAAATGTCGCCTCCTAGCTATATAGACATGACAATATTTAGTAATTTATTTTATTGTTCTTTTTTCAGTAATACAACACTACGTCTAGGTAGTCTGTCTGTGAGGGGCCAAGACTAGGCTCACTGCAGGTACACTGATGTTTGTGAACATCAGAGGTGAGCTTTTGTTTGCATCATGGGAAAGATCGGAAGTTTTCTTTTCTTTTTTCTTGCAGAGATTCACTGCAAAGTATGAAGGGCATAAGGTTACAGGTTGATGGGTTTGCTGATTTAGTAGACCCAAGACACTGGAACCCACTGGGCTGTGGTGCAAACCAGGTCTATGGCTTCCTCCAGGAGCCGAATAGTCTCGTCAATCTCATTATTGATGATGGTTTGGTCAAAATAGTGTGCATATGTCTTCTGGAGGATTTCAGACTCCTTCTGCAGCCTCTGTAATGACTCGTCCTGCAGCATGACAGAAAAAGTGAGTAAAAGAGCAGATGAGAGGTCAAAAAAGGGACTTTTGAAAGATCAGTGGAGGACAATGGATGAATTCGGACCGTGTGCCCATTTAAGAACATGTCATTGATGACCCCAAAGGTATTTGCAGGACTATAAACAGACAATGGGAGAGTTGGGAAGGATTGTACACAATAGTGTTCAGAAGTTTGGGGCCTGTCATTTATTTGATCAAAATAAAGTGTCACATGATCCTTCAGAAATTATTCATATATGCTGATTCTGTGCTTATGTAACATTTATTATAATTATTATCAATTTTGTGCTGCTCAATATTTTTGTGAAAACATTATAATATATATTTTTTTAAATTCATCCTTGTTGAATAAAACTATTATAAAAAAATAAAAAAAGTCCAAACTTTTGAACAGTAGTGTGCAGATCTAAAGTAGAACACTTAAATGTGGACAAGGGTTTTCTTAAAAATTGTCATCTGTCAAATTGACCTTTGTTCTAAAGGTCATGAATAGAGTGGATTTTTTGGGCTAGAGCTTAGCGATTTAGCTGACTTCCTGTCATACTCACAGGCAGCTTCCTGCACCATCTGGGAAGCTGAGCGTAATGTAAGGAAAGGTAGAGGAAATTAAAAAAAACATGCAAAAATGTGCATGCAAAAAAAACAAACAAAAAAACAACAACAAAAAACAGACTAAATAAAGATTTAGTTGAATGAAAGAAGGTAGAAAAGTTAGGTGGCGTTATTCTGCCAGTGAGAGAGACGCATGCCATGGCATATGTTTTGGATCCTGATCTCACCTCATTCATGCCAGGAGTGATTGTTGGTGCAGCAATGAAAACCACATAGGGAGCAAATTCAGCTGTCCGTAAAACCTTCAGTGCCTGAGAATGATCAAACACAGTACAATATGTACTACAGTTTTATGCTCCAATCATTTGTGTCAATGTATTCCAAATAAGATTATAAACTCACTAAATTAAAGATTAAATCAAACCAGTTAGTTTTCAATTATCACAATATCACAGTTTTACATCAATTCAATACTTTACTCAATACTCAATAAACGGTTTTAGCAGATGTTGTTAGTTTTGCCATGTAACTTAATTTAAAGGAGCTGTATGTAAGAAATTTATTTCAAATAATCATAAAATGGCCCTGAAATGTCACAAGACATTAAGAAATCATATTCGTTTCAAATACTTATATCACTGACAACAGTAGTCCGGCCATGATATTGTCATTTAAAAAGTGAAGTTGCAGCCCTCAACTGTCATGTTGTGTTTTGGTCTGATGCTCCAGGTCTGATCGCCTCCACCGATCTACCAATCACAAAGTCAGTAGTGTTGCAGCACTGCTCTAGTTACCACAGCTGCAGTTACAAACTTGTGGAATAAAAAAATGATGGATCCTGCAGCCTACCTGGCAACCTCGAGTCAGGGGGCAGGGGATACACAGCACTACAGTAATTTGAAAGTGATTGCAGTACCAGTTTTGGCCACAATCTTACATACAGCTCCTTTAATAAGGAATACTTTTGTAACTGGGAAACAATTCATATGTGTCTCAATGTTCCCTTTCCATTTGCCTTTTTCAAAGTTGCAGTTCTCTGAAAGGAGCGACATCATTTTTAGTATGAAAAAACAACATAAACATGAATTCTATTTGACTTCACAGTTTTATGGTATGTCGGGTTGTCTCAAGCTAAAACATTCCATACTGTTTGACAATCTGGAAATTACTATGAAAATATCAAAACAAATCTATGAAACAAATCAATTTTAAAATTGACTGTCATGTAAGATAACTGAATTCCTCACAAAGCAATGGCTAACTAATCTTAGGTCTTTATTTCCATCATATTAGTTCTCATTCTTTGTTTGTATTTATAATAAATAAAGTTCAAGTGCTTCAGCTTAACCAGAGCATATTTCCGAAAGTCTTTAAAGCTATTTGATTTAAAGGTGCTGCATCACAGTAATGACATACAAGGTTAATGTCAGACCATCTTCTGTCATTAATACACGCTGAGGGCATTGAAATGTTCACCTGTGGCTCTACGTCCAGTATGGCTATGAGTCCCTGCTCGTGGATCTTCCGTATCGTCTCCAACCGAGTGCCGTACATTGCATCCTCGTGGCTCCCGTACTCCAGGTAATCGTTGTTGGAGATGTCCTGCATCATTTGGTCGTGGGATACAAAGAAATAATTCTTGCCGTTCTCTTCTTCTTTCTTTGGAGGTCTGGTCGTGTCTTTTGGGGCAGAGATGAGTTTGCGGTTATCAGTTCAGCAGTGTCGGTGTGCAATCATGTGGACTGTTAGAGATTTGGGGAGGTTTCTTACGTGGAATGGGGTAAGCAAATCTGTCTGGGTGTTTGGTGATGAGCGTGTTTTTGATGTGTCTTCGGCCAACACCGTGGGCACCTGCCAGTTGAACAAACCACAAACGTCAGAGACACATACTTCCTACCAACTAATAAAAGTCAGTTGTGGAAATAAAGCCTAAATACACACCTAGTAAAACTAACGTTTTCCTCTTGAACGCTGGCAACTTCACGACTTCCTCATAAGTGACCAGATCTAGTTGATCAAACACTAACAGAACACAAACAGAAGACTGTTATTTAATAAGGGCGAAGGAAAATTGTATGTCATTGTCATTAGACTCCAACAAACCAGCTGTTCTAAAGTAAAAACAACAACAACATCAAATGTTGAATCTTACATAAGAAAAGAAGGATGTTTTGGGGGGTAATGTTATTGGTGTTTGTTCTATATGAGGATTCTGCATGTGTTTTGGGCAGTGTATGTAATGTTATAGGCCTGATGGGGGATTTGATACTGTGCCTGACTGACATTCAATCTCCACTGTAGCAGATTGGCTTCATCAAAAACCAGGTTGAGAGTAAAAATCCCAGCCACTCACACCTAGCATTACATATTCAAACTTTCACCGATGTAAAACCTGAAGACCTTCATTTTTCTATATTTCGTACTTTATTTAGATTACCAGTGCAGTCATCTAATGCTCAAAGTTAAAGTTCATCTTTAAAAACACAAATTTAATGGAATAAATGCAAATCTCTAAATGAATATCCATTATTGACTGTTGCAAGATTTACACTACCATTCAAAAGTTTGGGGTCAGTAAGGCTGGGTAATGTTTGTCTTAATGTAAAAGACAAGGTAATGTTTTTGAAAGAAGTCTCTTATGCGGTTATACTATTGCATTCCTACAACTCAATCCGAGAGCATGGCGCTAGCAACGGCAAGGTCATGGGTTTGATTCCCATGAACCTGAATCCAATGCAATTCGCTTTGAAGAAAAGTGTCTGCCAAATGCACACATGTAATGTGTAAATGCACCAAGGATGCATTTATTTGATCAAAAGTACAGTAAAACTAATTAAAATAAGTGTTTGAATACGTACATCTTAAAATGTAATTTATTCCTAATTTATTCATTTTAAGTCTTCAGTCTTCAGAAACATTTCTGATTATCAATGTTGAAAACAAGATGCATTTTCTTTTTCTGGGATTCTTAGATGTATAAACAGTTCAAATGACCAGCAAATGAACTTCAGCAGCATTGTGTCTTTACTGAAACTTTCAATCAATTGAATGTGTCCTTGCTGAATAAAAGTATTAATACTATTAGCCTACTGACCCCAAACTTTACAATTTTAACATCGGTAAATTCTTATATGCGTGTCCAAATGAGATTTATGAGTTACAACAGAGTCAATGTTTATCAGCTTGATTTCAGTCATCACACAAAGCCCTGACTTTAGTACAATTGTTGCATGGACTAATTCTATGGTGCTTTTTGGTCACTGTATGCTTGTTGAATGGAAAAAATAGGAGAAAAAAAAACCCTGCTAGTTATCTTCTTTTGTGTTCCAAGGCAAAAAAAAAAAAAAAAAAGCTATACAGGTCTGGAACGATGTGACGGAGAGTAAACTATTACATTAACAAAAATGTTACATATGACTGCACTGAAGGACAAAGTCTCACAACTATTGTGAACCTCTACAAAGCTTTACCAGTAAGCCTTTTCTACCAGTGTTACGGTTGCATGACGAGTAAAACTGGCATCAATGTGCATGCAGGGGGTGTTGAGGAGATATCATGCATGTGTGCAGGAGACAGTGTGTTGACTTGGCTGTGGGAAACGTGAACCATCTGTGTCATTTCCACATGAAATGTGATTCCAGCACTCATTTCCCTCTCTGAATAGACACCTTAAATGATTCATACTCCTTTTTCACATGATCTTGAGTATGCAGCTCTATGTGTGTAGGATGCTTAATGGATTTGCACACAGAGAAAAGCCTCGTCATGTGGATCAGTGAATATAGATGCACAGGGTTGAGAGAATACAGAATTAACAGGAAACTAAAAACAAACCTTGAGTACCACAAACATTCAAACACACAATTAAAAATATCTTTGTTTTTATGATTGAGAAAAAATGGAATTTGCTAACAGGCATACATGGATTCGGGGTTAATAAGATCATCACAGCAAAGGTGTTGAGTGAGACAGAGACAGATAGAGAAAGACAGAATTAAGCAGAAAGGCTGTATGCCACAGCAACACAGTTACTTACATGCACAGATGCCATTGGTAGATAGACAGCATGTAAAATGGACAGGGGAGGGGGGTCATTTGAGTTATGGCTCAATTAACATCAGTAAACAAATACAACAACAAGCACGCTTAAAGCTGTGATGTCTGAAGCACAGAGACATGATGACCATCCGTGAGCTCGAGTGTGTGATCACGGCTCTGAACAATGAAACATGCCTCTGACATTCACAGCAATGCGCTTGCATACCAAGGGTGGAATCTGAAAGCTGCAATTAAAGTGTGGTATTAAAAGGTTTTTGTGATCATCTGCTAAGTATTATAATTCGCAGTCACCATATGAATAAAGTTCTATTGCAGTAACGCTATGCATCATGACATACATAGCATAATCATGCTGTAATGCCTGTTCTTGGATAATCCAGTAAATTAAAAAAATATATATTTTCAATTTTTTATGAATTTGACAGACACAAACCAACAGATGAGATTATTCATCATAAAATATACTGATAGTCACTCAAATATATACACAGATGAGCCAAAACATTATGACCACCTGCCTAATATGCTGTTGGCCCTCCTGTGGTATCTGGCACCAAAAAGTTAGCAGCAGCAGGTCCTTCAAGTCCTTGGTTTGTGAGGTGGAGTACATCCCACAGATGATCAATTAGATTGATATGTAAGGAATTCTTGAACCTTGAACTCAAATCATGTTCCTCAAACCATTCCTGAACAATGTGTGCAGTGTGGTAGGGTGTATTATCCTGCTGAAAGAGGCCACTTCCACCAGGGAACACCACTGTCATGAAGAGGTGTATCTGGTCTGCAACCATGTTTAGGTAGGTGGCACATGTCCACATGACTGTCTGGATTTTCAGGGTTTTCCAACAGAACATTTCCTACAGCATCACACTCCTTCCACCGACTTGTCATTTTCCCATAGTGCATCCTGGTGGCCCCAGGCAAACAGCCATCCACGTGACGTAAAAGAAAACGGCACTCGTTGGCAAAACCTTCTGGACCATAGCCTTTGTTGTCCTTGTGCATCGATGTGCATTGGACGCCCAAAGCCCTTGCCGGTTTGTGGTTTGTCCATCCATGGACCACTGTTGGTACATTCTCACAACTACTGACTGGAAGCAATCCACATGCCTTGCTGTTTCAGAGATACTCTAACCCAGTCTCCTTGCCATAACAATTTGGCCCTTGTCAAAGTCAATTCCTGCCCATTTCTCCAGCATTCAACACGTTGATTACGAGAACTGGTTGTTTGCTTGGAGATCAACGATATTCGCTTTACCTTTGACTGGTCATAATGCTTTGGCTCATCAGTGTATACTGTGGTAAAAACAGTAAAGCAAAATCTATAGTGGCTCACAGATTTCTAGCATTGCTGTGTATCATTACCCTATATGGTTGCTAAGTGGTTTTTTTAATGTTCAAAGCTAGGTGGTTTCTTCAATGTTTCTGTACATACATTAACATTCAAAAGTTTTGGGTCCGTACAATTAAAAAAAAGAAGTTTTTTGAAGATGTCTCTTAGATGCACCAAGAAAGCATTTATTTCATCCAAAAGTAATGTTTTATGTACCCTTGAATGTCAGGTACTGGTTCCTTTTACAGTACAGTACTTACAGTGTACTTACAGTGTACTTACCTAGAAAGGACTGGCTAATATAAGGTAAGTATATGGAACAGGGGTAGGTTTAGGGGTAGGTTCAGGGTTAGTACTAGTTATTACCTAGTAATTGTAGTTACTAAAATAAATACATAGTATTTACATGGGTAACTGGACTGTAAAAGGAAGCGTTACCGAATGTCAAAGCTGTTTTATCTCTGAGAATATTTGAACCCTTTCTGTAAGAAATTTGATTGGCGGATTCAAATAAAGAAATCAAATGTGTGTGTGTGTGTGTGTGTGTGTAAAACATTAGATTTAGAAAACATTTAAAGTATTAAACTGGGAAAACTGAATTTTCATCAATCATTACTTCAGTCTTCAGTGTAACATGATCCTTCAGAAATCATTCCAATATGCTGATGTGGTGCACAAGAAAACATTTCTTATTATTATCAATGCTAAAAACTTGTGTGCTATTTAACGTTTTTGCAGAAACCGTGATACAAAACAAACCTTATTCAAAAAATAAAAATCTTACTGACCCCAAACTTTTGAACACAGGTAACAGCAGGTGATGCATGATGTTTAAGTGCCATTCATGTAAGAAAAACAAGCAGCTTTTTTTTTACCATACAATGAAAAGAGGATTTAGACCATGTGTCGATACTGAAATAAATAGGATTGAACTTCCTGCATTTGAGATGCACAGATGCACTTCCTGGCTTGTCAAGATGTACATGTAAATAGAGGTCTATTTTCTTTATAAGCCTGTTGCTGCAATGCTGATTTGTTTTTGTCTCGAGTCTCCCAAATATGAAATTGTCCTTGTGAAGGACAAGTCCTTAACAACTGCTTCCTACTGGAAAATCCCCAAACATATGCTTCCTATTTCCTTTCCTAACCTGATCTGAACCTGCGCATTAAAGCTTGAAAAGCCCAAAGCACAACTCTAACAAAGTCATAATCAAAACCGTTTTAAACAATCGAAGAGGAATTTGTGACAAGACCTGAAAAAAAGTCTGTAATACTCCGAAGAGTCCCATTTCCTGCCCCTCTGGCTGAGTGAGCTCAACTCAGACTAAAGTGGGGCACTGGGCTCAGGAGGGATTATGTCTGATCTGCGCTCCCTGCCGCTGCTGGCTGAGGGTGTGTGTGCTGAACATAGCCTTTTTGATCACCTAAGTGATTGGGTGCTCAGATAACTTTGTGATTCCAGCAGCCCAGATATGATCAGATCTACCATCAGGCCTCCTAAGAGCAAAAACACTTTATGCAAGTATGCAAATGCAGATTCAAATGCTTGGCCAACACATTCCTGACATACTGTTGGCAGTTTTGACAACTTTAACCAACGTTCTCAGCATGACTTTATTCAACAAACCTGGGGGAAAAATTCTGTCGGATGGTATACAAAACAAGCCAATGGCAAAGAAATGCCATGGGTCTGCGGAATTTGCATAGCGTATCTCTTGGAATTTGCATTCGCGTAGCGTATCTCCGCCTTACCTCATGGGTATAAAGGAGGACGCGGGCAACAATGTTTCTTCACTGGTGAGTCGAGATTGAACTCAGGCGATCCCCATGGTACAGCGGAAAGTGGCAGGAAGACGTAATGTCTCAGTTACGGATGTGACCCTCGTTCCCTGAGTAGTGAACGGAGACGTTCAGTCTTCCTGCCACTTTCCGCTGCACCACAGGGATCCCTTTCGCTGTCACAACGAGTTCTGTCGGATGACGACTAATGAGAATACCAGTTTAATCACGCCACCTTCTCGGCTGTCTTCCAGTGTCCTGCGTAAATCTGAGATCCCTGTCGTGAAACTGGCATGGACGAAGGACTCTTCGTTAGCGCAGGAATACAAAGTGACACTGGGGAGCATATCCCATAGCTTAGAGGAAATATGCAATTATTGCCAGCCCAGAGGGGTGTGGTGGTGGGGTGGACTTAGAGAATACACATATGACATGAAGGAAACATATGGGGAACACTGGGTTGTCCAGCCGCAGGTGGAATATTTCAATCCCAGGGGTGGCAAGGTGGCTTGCTAAGGGAAAGACACATGCTCAGAGAGGCTTACAGTGGAAATACACATGTTGAGGTGGCTCAGAGGAGGGACCACGCACATGGGAGACACCTAGCCGACACGCAGACAACAGACACTTGCGCAGGCGTCAGGAGTGCCGGAGGAACTCAGGGCTTTCTGGGAAGCTCACCTGAGGAGAATATTGCACTTAAGCAAAGACGAGCAAGGCGAGCAAGCAAAGACACCTAAGCGGGTCCGGTACTGGTTGAAGTGAGTACATGAGAGTACTCTGGCTCCACTAAGAGTGGAGTGTCGCCCAGCTTGCAGCTCTGAAGATGTCTGTTAGTGAGGCGCCATGCGCTAGAGCCCAAGGGGATGCCACACTCCGGGTGGAGTGGGTAGTCACACCAAGGGGGCACGGTCGACCTTGCTGCTGGTGAGCCAAAACAATGGCGTCCACTATCCAGTGAGACAGCTTTTGCTTGGAGAGTGCCTTTTCCTTCAGCTTCCCACCATAACAGACACAGAGCTGGTCTGAGGTCCTGAAACACTGCATTCTATCTACATAGGCACAGAGAGCACGTACTGGACAGAGCAGTGCCAAAGCTAGGTCTCCTCCAGGGGCAGTGCTTGCCGGATCACCACCTGGTCCCGGAAGGGAGTGGTAGGAACCTTGGGTAAATATCCAAGCCGGGGTCTCAGGATGAGAGTAGGCCGGCCCGAATTCCAGGCAGGTTTCGTCAACGGAGAATGCGTGCAGGTCCCCTCCCATCTTGGAGGCCAATGCAACCAGGAGCGCTGTCTTCATTGACAGGAACTTAACCTCCACTGATTGCAAAGGCTCAAAGGGAGCACTCTGCAGGGCAATTAGAACCACTGAGAAGTTCCGAGAGGGAACGAGAAGAGGGCAAGGAGGATTCAGTCTCCTAACTCCTCTCAGGAACCTGACGATCAGGTCGTGCTTCCTTACCTGACTGGCTGGGTCATGGTGTGCCGCAATAGTGGCAACATAGACTTTGAGGGTGGAGGGAGACATCTTTCGCTCCAACCCATTTTGAAGGAAGGAAATCACGACACTAATCGAACATCTCCGGGGGTCTTCTCGGTGAGAAGAGCACCAGTTGACGAAGAGTTTCCACTTCAACGCGCTCAAACCTGCCTCGTCCCGTCCAGGAGCCATACGCGGAGGCTCCAAAGATTGGGACGAGGGTGCCATAGGGTGCCCGGTCCCTGAGAAATGAGGGCCCTCCTTAGGGCAATCGGCCAAGGAGGCGCTATCGCGAGGAGTACAAGTTCGGAGAACCAGGTCCGGGTGGGCCAGTACGGCGCGACCAGAATGACCTGCTCCTCTTCCTTTCTGACCTTGCGCAGGGTCTGTGCAAGAGACTGGGGGTAACGCATATTTGCCAGCTGTGTGCCAGTGCATCAGTGCCGAACGTGCCCTTGGTCAGGGAATAATACAGGGCACAATGGGTCGAGTCGTGAGAGGCAAACAGATCTATCTGTGCGTCCCCGAACTTGTCCCAAATCAGCTGAACCGACTGGGGATGGAGTTGCCATTCTCCAGGGAGGGGCTGAAGCCGTGAGAGCTCGTCCGCTGCTCGGTTCAGGGCTCCGGGGATATACAGTAAATGGCATGAAGCGACCTCAGATGCTTCATATATTCCATATGAGGAGGTGGTGGGCGAGTTGCGACATGCGTCGGGAGCGTAGACCACCTTGACAGTTGATGTACACTACAGTGGTGGTACTGTCTGATCGGACTAGTACGTGTTGATTCTTGAGCACGGCCCGGAAGCGGCGCAGAGCAAGACGTACAGCCAGCAACTCGAGGCAACTGATGCGATAAAGGCAATAAATGCGTCAGTGTGCAAAGTCATTCGTTTCTTTTTAATGGTTGTGTAAATCCACACTTTTAGGAAGCTCACCTTTGAACTATTCTACACCATCAGGGATATCTAGCATGTTCAAAGGAGGTAACCTGACCCTATTTTAGATAATATTACAGACTGAATTAGGACCTATATGACTTGCTTATATAAGATGTTAAAAGTAGTGGGGTTCACTGCGCCTCTAACGAGATCATATAATTGTCACCTTTCATAACGACAGGATCATTTTATATAGAGGTTGTAAAACGTGTGCCTAGTTACAGTACATCTGAGAGCAGGAGGTGTTTTGCAGTACATCTGCAGTTTTAGTGTTGGTTTAGACCTGAAGCCATGATGAAGACGTGAACAACTGCTGATCACAAATAGTCACATACCACTGAGTCACTCACAGCAAAGACACACTCTCTCTTACCAGCAACCATGAACTCTTACGGAAAACATGGGCGTCTCACGTATTGTTTTTTTTATAGAATGCAGGCATAAACACTTTTGTGTATTGTGTTGTACATGCAGGTGTGCTCATCTGCAATAACTACCCAGGTTTCCACTGTGGCTGGCTTTAATGAGCCCCTTTGGTACTTGAAGCAAAATGAAAGACTCTCTAGAGCACTCTTAAGGGACTGTGTGGTCAGGGACAGCAAGCAGAATCAGACACACAGCTACTTGGCTATATATTGGCACAAGTCACCCTGCTATTTGTGAAAATGCTGCAGTCAGGACCTCGGGTTATTTGAGCTAGAGAGCAGAGGGCCCCATTACCTGCCCACACCTACCACCAGACACACAGGAACAGACGCTCACTACAGCTTCTGAACTACAGTCTGAATCATTCAATAGAGGTGTTTCTAGCTACAACCATTCCATGAGGGTAAAAGTCAGTTTCCGCAGAAAAGCAGAAATTAATATAAACACAAGACTAATTATAGACATATATGCATTCTTTCTCATGGTGTTCCACCAGGACTGAGTTAGCGATGGGCATCAACCACAGTGTTCTATGGTGCTTCTGATCATAAACTGTTTCTGAGTATCTGACAGAAAAGATGCGTAAACAAATTCAATGCAACTATATGATTATGAATTAAGATTATAAATTACCAGGTCAATTAAAACAGGTGCCATATGTGTCCATCATATGACTTAAGATCTCCTGATAATTGAAAAGTCGATATTTGTAGAAATACAAGCATTAAATTCTCTTTTTAAGTATGTAATTTTCTTTACAAAAAAAAAAAGAAATTGTACTGACTGTATTGACTCCAAACTTTAGAATATACTTTTGTATATATACTCAAGCTGTATAAATAATTTTTATATAAAATAATATATAATATACTGCATATTTAATATAATAAAAGATTATTCATTTAGCTTAAGATGGCATTATGGAATTATCATCACAACATTACATAATTCTCTAAATAAAAATGTATCTACAGTATAAAACTATAAAAGAGGCTGCCCTTTTAGAAAATAACACAATGGTTGTTTTACACACATCTCCACAAACATTTGCAAAACAGGCTTTAAAGATAAAATTCTTAAAAAAGAAGATTATCATTAATCATTAATTGTGATTTGACATCCTATTAAATGACATCCTATTTCCAAGTAGGAAGCATAACTTTCAAAAATAGTCTGCAAACTATTAGTAAACAGTTATGTTACTCATCTTAGAAGCCTATTATCACACCACGAACGATAACTATAATGATAACGTTTTAAATATTTTTCTAATTAAATGAATATAGGAA
Organism: Pimephales promelas; assembly: GCF_016745375.1. The sequence continues at coordinate 19,485,292 of NW_024121210.1, forward strand.
AGTCCATGTCACAGCTATACGGATAATGAATCAGTATCAGAACGATTTTGTCCAGTTGATGAACAACCAAAACATTGACAGCCAATCAGGATTTACTTGACTTGATTGAGTTTTAGCATGGGGTTAGACAACATTTTATGTACTAGTGTGGACACTAAGTTATTGTTATAATTCTTGGTGTTAACAGGGGCAGATAACTAACTAGATTAATAATAAGGGAGAGTTGATTGACCAGCATCATCTGTTGTCTATATGGAGAGAAAAGAAGCAGAAAGCCCAGTGGTAACTCTACCTGCGTTGTGCTTTGCCAGGTATTTGTCTTTGTACTGCTTTTTTTTCTTGCCAAACCAAGTACAGCTCGCCTGCTGCTCTTGCTTGGTTTTCTCCATGGCTATACAAGCCACCCGCCTACAACAAAAGAAACAATTAGATGGACGTGATGAGTGTGCAACATATCGTTTGGCCTTGATGATAGTACATTGAGTGCGGCTTGCATTGTGCTGAATCTCCGTTCCCTCCTCACTCAGCAGAAGCCAATCATAATCTTCTGACTTCCATCATTCAAATAAAATAAAAATGATTCAAAATGCTCATTATGCTCTAGGAAAGAAGCAAACTTGCCACTCCTGGAGTTCAGGTGAGGGAATCAATCCCGCCGTGCCATTCTTGGTGTTTTCCAGTTTGCCTTGCCACCAGTTATGGTCATCTTTGTTGATAATCTGGATTATGTCACCCACTCTGAAGCGAATCCCTGCCTCTTTACAGGGTATGAGATCATCCTTCACCGGGTCATACTCGAACTGTGCCCGTACATAGATCTGAAAAGAGACATGTTCAGCTGAAGTCAGAAAAGCCCTAGAGTGGCACAAGGAAAGGAGACTGACTGATGGAGGAAGTAAGGATACATTTGGAGGTCAAAGTACAACTAGGCATCAGGGTTCAAGTAAAGATCAGGTTTGGGTTGCGATGAGAGGCATGCTTGGCTGAAGCTCTGTATGAGGGCGAGTTATGTCTGGACATTTAGTGCAGTTGGATACCAAACTGCGGTTTGAGACTAGAGTGGTGTGTGACTCCCGCATTTAAAAAAATGACATTGGATTGACTAAAAGGGGCTGTTAAGTATAAATATTGTTTTGCAAAGATTGAGCTTAACATTATATTTTCTAAGAATCACAGTGATGATGTAATTGTTTTTGAGTCCTTGGTACATTTGGACTTAAATGGTTACACAACAGTTTTTCAGAGCAGTGGATTGGGCTCATTCTTTAAAATCTTACCTGGATGGAAAATTTATCCTTGATTGGAGGTCTGGAGATCTAGGGCATGAGAGTATTACAAACATCATGCAATATCATGGCACTGTGGCTGCATTAGTATGGCACTGTGAGCAGGGGTTGGTGAGATGGAGAATGCAGCTACGAAAGCTAACATTCAGAAAAGTTATGGGTCGACATAAAGGAACAAAAGCAGGGTGGAGATGTCATTTACATCACTGTGTTATTATCACTTATGGATATTTTGACGCACTCGGTGACGACTAACACAGATGGACTTGTGCTGGCAGATGGCGCCCTCTGCTGATCGCCTATCTTCCTTTCTACTTCTCATTCTATTAGGACACAATTCACTCAAGGTGAGGACTAGAGCTTAGAAGAACAAATTGGGATGAGCTCTTTCACCCATCATTGTCAGCTTTGTTGATTTACATTGTAATATAGTTGAGATGTGAAAGGATACACACACCACTCTGTAGCCCAGAACCAGTAGAAAAGCATGAAACTGCATTGGGACAGATCAGGACAGACACAACAAACTTGATTGATTTACTTCTTTAAGAAAGTTAAAAGTCTAACAGGGACAGAATGATAGTTGGGCGGGTGTTTTATGGTTTATGTGGAGTTACTCATTTTAAAAAAAGTAAAAAAAAACATTAGCAAGTTTTATTGTTGACGTGGTCTAAAAAGTTGAATAAATTGGGTCTTTTTAAGAAAACGTTATTTTCATATATTGATCTCTCGCTGTTACATTCTTTCATGTAATCAACTGTCTGTGAGGTTATTCGTCACGACACATGAATAATTTATTTATTTTTAAGAAGAGTACAGATAAAATGCTACTAATTTATTTCAAATCTTAATGGTTGTTTTAGACATTTTCCCAACTGTTGTGTTGCTAACGCATAGAATAAGCTATTTGAAAGACTACAAATTTACGCTAAAATTATCCATTTATTTAAACTTTTTTAGTAGTCACTAAAACAAAAAAAATAATAAGAGCTCTACATTTGCAATCTTGTTATTGTGTAAATGCAATGTAATAACACTACAACCAGTCTGAGATGTAGTGAATGGTGTTAGTGCAAGAACTGATTAAGAAAGTAGGGTGTTAATAGCAGTGAATCACTTGCTATTCGTTCATTCAATCTCAAGCACAAAAGAAAAATGGAAAGTCAATAGAGGAGGCTAAGAAGACTGTGGGATGCTCTATTCACCTGGCGTCCTTTTGGCTGGATGGTTGATGGCAAGTCCTGTAAAGCAAAGCCCAGCAGTGAAAGAGAGACTGACCATTTACAGAGGAAAGGCAGACTTTGACTCATGAAAGACGTTAACAATAAAAAGACAAAACATAACAAAAAATCTGGTTGAGAGGAGGCAATGCTAACTCCACTGGGGAGGATCACAAAAGTTTCTTCATTCTGCATGTATGCGTATGTTAAAAGAGAAGAAGGCTGTTGAAGGTAAATCTTGTAACAGCAACGCACAAGAAAGCAAGGAGCAAGCAAGCAGCTTTAGCACCACACTCCATTCAAGCATGTTCATGAGGTGGAGACTAACTCTCCACTATTAAGAACACTAAGAGGGTCCCACTGGGTCCATATAAGGGATGAGCGATATTAGAAAACATTTATATCATGTTACAAATTAAAAAAAAAAAAAAAAAAAATTATTGGAAAAAGTAGACTTAAGACTTAAAACAATGTCCAAAATAAAGGAAGGTTTATCACACATTTAAAGAATAATTATTCTTTTTAAACTTCAATTAAATAATTTATGAGTTATATATTTATTAATTATTACATTATGCAATGCATTTATTATTGATATTTAATATATATATATATATATATATATATATATATTTCAAAATATTCAAAATATTTCTTCTGCTAAGAATATTAGTTTTAGGAATATATCCCAAATAAATCATGACATATAGGAAACATTTTCCACTTTCCTAAATTTTTTCCAAACTTCATTACCAGGTCAGCAGTAAAATATGAGAAAATATCATTTTCAACGTCTGTATCGCCCACCCCTAGTTAATATACAGTGCTAATGCAGATCTCATTGGATTTTGTTAGAAGTATGCATGCAATAAAAATTGATGATTCCTTCGCATGCCACCATAGAGTTTTGCCTAATCATTGTGCCCACTGTCAGCAGTTGTAGATCACTGATATTAATTAATGGGAATATTTAATTACAAAAAACTACAGTAGATCCCACATTTACTGTACATAACACTCCCCTTCAGTGAATGTACAGTGTTTACAGAAAAAAGTATTAACACTGACAGCCAGAGTGATTTACAGCAGCACAGAGCACACCAATTTGCGAACTGAGATAACGGAATCTAACAAACTACTGTATGTTCAATGGATGTTACTTGCGGTCTTGTTCAGTGATTGTGTTTATTGAGATTGACAAAACAAAAATTCTAGTGAAACATAAAAACAAACTGGGGAAACAACAAATACCATAAAACTGGACATTAAACAGATTTAATAACATCTAGAGCAAATTAAGAGGGTATGATTGCAAGAATTGGGTGAAATAATCACAAACAACATTAGGAGATTGTTGGGGGAGGGAAGGGGAGTCGTTATTTGAGGTTGCCTGGGATCCTTACCAAGATAGAACTGTTAAGGCTGGAATGGCCATTAGCAGGGGACTGTCTGGAGGTGGAGGGGGATTCTTTCTGTAATAAGATATAAAGGTCAGCGAAACAGCAGAGCAAACGGACACTAGACCAACACTGCGGTAAGAAATTGGGGAAATCATGTAAGGGAAACCAAAAGATTTGCTTGAGATGAAAATTATTAAATGGACATTTTTAAAGCATAGTGAGGTTACTGTCGCAAAAGGAAACATGTTGTGAATGTAATTTTCAGCTTCCCACCAGAGGGGGAGCCAACACAACTTGGTGTAAACATCTTCCCTGAGAGATTTAAAGTAAAATCTGACCTCTTTAATGCCAACATGTATTTCGAAATGAGGAATCATTTGATATGGAAGGGGAGTTTTGTGAGAAATATTCATCTGTACGCAATACGGTACAGATTAACTTTATAAATTGTGAATAATGCTGCAGCACTGTTCACATTTGTACAAAATTTATAATATGTAAGGGAGGGTTCCGGTATCTTGGTTGTGAAATTGGTGTGCGGTAGTGTCTGATCCGGGCCTTTTGGTCCGGCAGGATGGAGGCTTTTGGGAAGAAAAGCGTTAACACGCAGCCATCAGGCAGGCAGTTAGTCACACAAGAGTCCACAGCAATCAAAGCCCACCACACAAGGCCACGACAGGCCTGGGCGGCCGGCAAACCACAGCACTGCGGAGAGAGTAGGACTGACAGAGACACAGAGCAGAAGACAGTGCAAAGGCCACAGAGGCCATTACCTCACAGGACGTCTGGTGCGTGCGGTAGCTGGGCACAATCTTAAAGGTGATGCTGCCTCTCATTTCTCGCTGTCAATAGAGAAACAAAAAGGAAATTATTAAAAAAAGGTACATTTTACTGGATTATGTCTGGACTATGGTGGTAAAGTGTAATTCTTGTTTAAGAGACTCAAATGAAAATGTGTCATGATTTCATCCACTCATCCTCATGTTGTTCCAAATCCATTTGATTTTCTTACTTCCAAAGAAAACAAATGGAAAAAAAGTAGACAATACAAACAGTAGCTTTGTGTAAAGCAGCATTCAGATCGACAGGATTCCTAGACTGCTCTCTACTCACTGAGCATGTAATATCTGTTGAAGTTCACTTCACTTGTTCATTTGGAACACCCTGCGATTTCATCAAACAGATAACACTTAAAGGAGAACTCCGGTCAATTTTAACATTGAGCTCATTTTTTTGTACATTTGGAGTGCTGTCAGTACAGACAAAAACGACAAAAATCGGTGTTGCCTACACCCTATTGACTTCAATGGGGCATGTTCTAAACCTGCTTTTAGCCTCTAAAAGTAAATACAGGAAGTAAATACAGGAATGTGCGCTGGCTGAATTAACATCATTTTTATTATTATCTTTCACATCTACTGCAGTCAGATTGACCGTGGTCACTCTTAATAACACCACTCACATGGCTGTGCACTCATAATGACAAATCAAAGATGTTAAGAGGGTAAAAGCAGGTTTAGGCCCCGTCCACACTACTGCGTTTTCGTTTAAAAACGGAGACCTTTTGCTACGTTTGCACCTCCCGTCCAGACTAAAACGGGAAAAACGAAGACCTAAAACGGAGAAGTTTAGAAACGCTGCAGCTGCGTTTTGCGTTTTGAATCTCCGGAGGGCGTTTTAGTGTGGACGAGACAAAACTTCAGAAACGGAGAACTTCAGATTGGGTGTTATCAGTCATGACGTTTCCTTCCCTGATTCGTCATTCACTGTTTACACCGGCACGCGCATGTCCAGTGTTGACGAATGGTCACGTGATCCGCGTTTTCAGTCGTTTTAATGTGGACGGAGATCGTTTCTAATACGCAGATAAAACGCTGGTGTGGACGGAGATCGTATTCGTTTTAATTCTCCGTTTTTAAACGAAAACGCAGTAGTGTGGACGGGGCATTAGAACATGCCCCATTGAAGTCAACAGGGTGCGAATTTTAAAAAGAGGATGACACGGCGTAGGCAACACCGATTTTTGTCGTTTTTGTCTGTACTGACAGCACTCCAAATGTACAAAAAAATGAGCTCCATGTTAAAATTGACCGGAGTTCTTCTTTAAGTAACAAATTAGAGGAGTTTAAAGTCACCATGAAATAAAAATGTATAATTCTTATTTTTTTTTATGGAATATTGCAGTGTTTATTATTATATGTAAATAATTGAACTTAATCTTAAATGGTGCTAACTTTTTTTCTAAAATGAATCCCTTTTTTAATGCCGGTGTGTGAAGGCGGAACAAGCAACCTGTCTCACACATGGGATTGGAGCAATAGCAAATGACAATGATCCAATCAATTTGTGATGGACACAATCAAGCCGAGCCCTATATTTTGTCCTCAATTGAAAAGCCATTTAACTTGCATGAAAGGCTCAATACGGAAGAAAAGATGCTCGCAACTTCCGTTTCATGACGATTTTAAATTATGATGACATAAAAAATAAATATAAATAAGCATAAATAAATATAAATTACCATATATTTGTGTAATAGACGTGACATCCATGTGTATTTAAGTAAATACCTTTATCATTTAACTTGTTAATATACATTTTTTATATTTCATATTTGAATGTTCATTTGTTACAATGTTTAATATGAAAAGGAAAGCAATTTGGTTAAATTGGAAGTGTATTATTATCTCATTTAACCTGTGAAGTCTACTTTGCAGGACACTTACAGTCGAATGGACCACCTTTAGAAAAAGAACTAAATCTACTGTAAGTCATCAGTGGTTGAGGTCTGGCAGTCTGGACATTTTGCTAATAACTCCATTTGTGTTCCATGAAAAAAAAAAACCCATCATAGTTCAAACAACATGAGTGTGAGTAATTGGTAACAATTTAAATGTTTCGGTAAACTATTTCTTTAAAGAAACCCACAGCTTAAAAAAGGTTGTTCCCACTCACAAGCATCTTCTGAAGCTGCTCCACCGTTTGATTTGCTACGCTTATGCCGTTGATCTCTCTGATCTCGTCTCCAATGTGTAAAGTTCCTGATTTGTGACAAAGTGACACATTGCATGTGTTAATAAATGGCGGTAGTATTACAGTCACATCATAATTTGATATCTATCATGAGATTGTCCTGCTTGATGACGACATGTGTTTGTTTGGCAAGTGGGTAAGGCCTGTACGTCAGCGTTACATACTCTCAAGCTTGTTGTGCAGAAATGTGTGTTGAGGGGTCTGTTTTGAAGCAGCATGGATTACATTACAAGTTTTTATGCAAATATAAAAATATAGGAGTAGCTGCAGTGTATGTAGCAGTATGGGGTGAATTTTTAAAGACTAACAGGGTTTAAGGGGGATTTGTTCTGGTGAATGTACCTTGTCTGTGGATCATTCCTCCATGCATTATTCTTGCCACAATGCAATGGTTCAGGTCGTTCATTTTCAACGTGATGCCCTGAAACAGAGCCCACAAACTTATTTGAAGCCACGTTGATGAGAACATCAAGCTTTCAGGAAGTTTGACTAACATGTGGATATAAATTTTGTAACCACTGTGAGGACTTTATCAACAACACCATCAGCTCAGGGTGGTGAAATGCATGCAGAATCTCACAACACAGGATATTTAATGTGCAAAGCTAGCGTTTGCACACTTAGAAAGCGGAGGGATCAAAACCTCTAAAGTTTAAAGAGTAGCTAACTATATGAGAAACAGTTCCAAGTTCATGCCTTGTCTTTAGGTTTATATACTGTATGTGTACATTTAAGTTAAGCATTCATACCATTGGTTCGTCTGTGTTCTTCTGGAACTGAACAAGGCGCACCCGTGTGACATTCTCTATGTCCATGTCTCCGTTCGTGCTTTCGGGTGAGTCTCCGTTGAGGTATGGTGATGTAGGTGGTGGAGTGACCCTCAGTGCCTCGTCACTGTACACCTCATGTGCCACAACATCATGAGTCTGAAGTAAGGCCTTGAAAGAAAGATAATAGATAATAGAGAGAGATATATGACACCAACACAAACAACAAAATCTCATAGACTTATACTGGAGGTATATTCAGCGTGAGAGTTGCACAATTGGCACTGTTCTCATGCTCTAACACCACTAGTCCATTTTGTCACGCAGTTAAAAAACATCAAGAGACTTCTTTGGACAAAATCTTTTTTTTCTAGATTTTTTTTTTCAAAGAAGTCTCTTGTTCTCAACCAGGCTGTATTTATTTGATCAAAAATACAGTAAAAACAGTAATATTTTGAAATATTATTGAGAGCTTGGAGCCAGAAGGGCAAACTTTACAGGAGAGAAATCAAAATTGACCACGCTTCAATCACCTGTGTTATTAACCTTAAACCACAAACATTGCAACCACAGGCATACTTACATGAAATTAGTATTTAAATAAAAAATGTATGGCATATTAACACAATGAACATGTACTAAAACATTTTCAAAAAAAAAACAAAAATTCAAATACGTTAGATACAACTTTTTGTTGCTTTATTCAATAGACTTTGATCTCAGATAGGTATTTTGGCACCATTGGATAGAGCTCATTGAGACCTTTATTTTGATACAACAAACTCATATTCGCCCAAAATGCCACTTACTCTGGCTCCAAGTCCTCGTTATTACAATTTAAGATAAAATGTAAGTTATTCCTGTGATGGCAAAGCTGATTTTTCAGCCGCCTTTACTCCAGTCTTCAGTGTCACACTGATCCTTCAGAAATCATTCTAATATGATGATTTTCTGCTAAAAGAAAAACATTTCTTCTTATTATTATTGTTGAAAACAGTTCTACTGCTCAATATTCTTGTGGAAACCATAATAACAGATTAGATTAGACTATAATATTTTTTTAGATAAATGTAAAAGTCACATTACAGTCACATTTGATCAATTTATTGTATTCATTTTGTAAAAAAAAAAAAAAAAATCTTACAGACCCTGCATGTTTGAACAGTAATGTACAAATCTAGTTAATTTTAGCCTTACTAAAAGTGTGCAGAGCATAAGCAAATTAATTAATAATAATAAGCACCACAAAGACTTTTCTTGTCAGCTCATCTGAATACCATCTTGTGGGGAAATATGAGAGTGTGATAAAAGTATAGAAGGTCATGTTGGAATTCTACAGCTAGTACCTGATGGTGCCTCCCTCCTCTCTTGCATTTTATCTCTTTTCTGAACCCCCGCGCACACTCTGGATCCTGCTGACGGTGTTGGTAATCACCTAAGTATTGCTTTTTTCATGCAAAAGCTCTTTTTGACTTTTGAAAGCAACCGTTCCCTTTCTTTATCTCAGTTCTGTACTAAATCCCCAGTTCAAGTGGAAGTAAAAACATTGTAAAAAGCCCCCAAATAAGTCCCTTGCAGCCTGGATTATGCCAGATTAATTTAATCAATCTCGCTCAGTGTTCCATGACACATCACTTACTGTATCTCACACACTTTGAAGAATCAGATTTTCCTATACCTTTTTACTTTTAATCTCACCAACAATTCTCACCCTCACTATCACCCCTGATTGAAAGGTAAACCTGTATTGAACTGGGGAGGACTATTTCACTTCTAAGTGTTGCAACATGTTTTCTGTGTAAAAAGTGGAGGAATCTTTAATCAGTGAAACCCTCACAAACAGCTGGTTTGAAGGGCAAAGGGCGAACTCTCTGCTTCATCTGTCATAAGGTTGTTTGTCCAGCTGATAATAATGCTCTGAATACAACTGACGAATATCTCATTGATTATAGAAGAATTTTACAGACAAGGATTGCAAAGACTGAGATGGTGAAATAAGTCTGCTGACAACATCCCGAATAAACAGATCTACCTCATAAAGACTAAGTACAAGCTCGAATTAATCTCTCATAGATAGTTTTGTTGACTGAAATTTAAGCAAATTTGAAGACTCCACTTTCGCTGTTTTACTACACTTCGTGATGTTAGCAGTGCTCTCTAACGCTAAGATTATAATAAGGATAGCATTGAGATCCTTAAAGTCAATATGAAATGACATACACAAACCATTTTACTTTCATCATAGTGCAATGTGCACTGCAATTAAAAAGTTTTGGGTCAGATTTGTTAATGTTTTTGAAAGAAGCCACATAAGCTCTCTCACAGTAATACTGTGAAATGTTGCAATTTAAATATCTATTTTTTCTATTTTAATTTATATTAAAATTTTCTTTTATATTTTAATTTTTTTTTAGCATCATTACTCCAGCCTTCTAGTCACATGATCCTTCAGAAATCAATATAATAAGCTGATTTGGTGATAAAAAAAACTCTTATTATTAACATTGTTGAAAACAGTCCTGCTGCTTAATATTTTGGTGGACACTGTGTGACATATTTTTCAGGATTCTTTGATGAATGAAAAGCTAAGAAAAACAGCATTTACTGTCCTTTTTTGTCAATTAAATGTGTCCTTGGTGAATAAAAGTATTAGTTTCTAGGGATAATTACTAAATATATATGTGGCTATTGGCTACCATTATCCAACAGTTCACACAGCCTAACTGACATTAGGAAGAGGAAGGTTACATGTTGATTAAATATATATTAAAAAAAAAAACCTGATAATTAATTTATAACAAGACCAGAACGTGCATTAAGGAAAGTAAATAGGGTTATGCAATTTTAATTTAATATTGACTTGTTAAGGTGTTTTTGTATGGAGATTATCAAAAGAATTTGAGCTGTGTTGCTGTGACTCACCATGAAATGGGGCTGGGACAGGATCCGTCTCAGTTCTTTAGCGTCTGCATTCTCCGGGTAGCATGAAATCTCCTCCAGTACCTACAGACAGACAGAGTAATCAGGCTTTACCTCAGGCTGTCATCTCCACGCTAGGTATATCTTTTGAGGTGAGTAAAGATGCTATATCTGACATAGGCTTTTTAATCTCATATACTGCAACACAACTTTGAGCTGGACTGCTGAGACCCCACACACCATCAGAACAGACACACACACATCCACACAAAAATTTCTGGAATGACCCTTAAACCCCATGTGACCAATCAGCACTGCTGTCTGGACTCATTTCGCCCTTCTATTGGCGGGGTGGGTCGGGTCAGGTGGGAAGGGGGTGATTTGGCACAGTACTGCAGATATGTCACAACTCCCCGCTGAATGCTTCTGAGCGCCGGAACCTGAACGTCTTTTGAAACCACACTAATCATCTGTAATGAGCTCCAATCAATGTTTAAAGCCATCTGGCAGCCCCTCACTGCCAGTCAACATCACTAAATGTAAAGCTCAGACATTTACAAGAATCCGTGTAGCTAGAAATCTCCACATGTTCTACAAAAGTGGTAAAAAGAAGTGGACATATGATTGGGAAAATGTCTGCAGCTTACATATTCCAGATGTTTCAAAGCCGCGCTCGACCCGTCTTCAGCGGAGGTCTTAGCATGAGAGACACACACAGGAGAGTTTTATAACATTTGATACATATATTCTGTGTAATAAGAAGCAGAGTCGAAGGCTGAATTTTGGAGGTAGGCATTTCGCCGTCTCCGCAAGATTCAGTCGCTCGGGAAAACAGTGAGAGGTGATGGGTTAGTTTCCGCCCCGCTGGCTCTAAGCAATACAAAGAGGATAATCCTTAAGCATTTCACCACTGCCAGTGATCACAAGCAAGAGGCCTAGGAGGGTTATTCAAGAGCACAGCTCTTTAATCACAAGCCAGCCCGAGTTCCTTTTTGATGTGCAATGCTAAAGGAAGTTGTTGAGCTTTATAGGTTGTGTGACTTGTGTCTGAGAAGAAGGGACTGGTTTTAGAGGAGTCAACACTAAGAGAACCACTGAGGGAGGCCATCAATCTATAGATTAAGACCAGAAGCAACCATTGAGACTAGTTTGAAACTAACTATTTTTATCTTAGAGAATGCAGATGGTTTTAACTATCCAAACTAAGATTCCTTTAATCTCTTTATGGGACTGTTTAAATACTTCTGTTTGATCAAGGTCATTAAATATCATTAAGTTAGGATTCGTTGACATTTAAAGAAAGCTACAGTTGACGCAATTAATATATGATAACTGAATGGGGGAGCGCTCCCCTCCTAAAACAGCAGTTTAAAGTCGAGATGTAATGGAAGCATGTTTAAGCTAACTAAATGATTTGAGAAGTCTGACATACATCACCAGAGAGAAGTCTTTTCACTGGATCATTTAATACAAAATAAATTTAAAAATAAGAAAATTTCATACGTACGTACATAGATGAATCATTGATAATAAGATCAATAGGGCCGCCCCCTAATAGTCGGCTACACGTTAGTCTTACTCGACCAAATTTTAATTCGTTTGTTAGTCACAGAAAAAAAAAAACTCTACAGGAAGTGATGAAGTCCATGACGGATAGATCATTAACACGCTGGTCCATGTGGTGATTAATTATGGCAGGAAATCCAAATGTTTGCCTTTCATTCATCACCTTCAAATATGGACTGTCATTTACAACATGTAAGTAGCAGCCTAATGTTAGCCACCTTACATGGCCGCTCACTCTAATATTATCTCTCTGTCTCCTTTCCACCAGTAAGCTGGTGGGTGTTCTGGTGCAATATGGCTGCCGTGAGATCATCCAGGTGGATGCTGCACATTGGTAGTGGTTGAGATTCACACTTCCATAGTGCTTTGAGTACCAAGAAAAGCGCTATATAAATGTAACAAATTATTTTTATTATATTATTTATCCTAGATAAATGTGCGCATATCCAAGTATTCATGTGGAAATTACTTTTCCTGATAACAGCGAAACTAACTTAAAATAGACTAATACATAATTTGAAACTGTGTCTACTTTTATTTGTGTGCACTCACAATAACAACAACACTCAAGCTTTTGAAAAAAAAAAAAGAACAAAAGTGGATGCACTTTCTGCAATCTCTGTCTCTGTGTACGTCTTTTTGGAGCGTGCCACAAAAATGATCCGATACCAATACTCAAACAAGCATATACACGCCTCAAAGACATTTACTACATGTCTGAAATGACTACTTTTAAATTAACCAATTCAAATTTGAAGACAAATATTCTCTGACTACGTAATCCGTATGAAATGTCAAATTCATCTTTGCAGCCGACACTGACTCAGAAAACACTATTTACCTATAAATGATTCAGCAAGTCTCCTTGCTGTTTTTTTTCTTACAAATGTATAATCATTACTTTTCCTGTGCACTGTGGCAAATGATAAGCCTGCCCTTGAATGCTAATTTATAATTTAAAGTAATATTTAAGTAATTAATTTAATATCAAAAACGTGCGACTATTCAACAATGCGCTTAAATGAACGACTACTAGTCGACTAGAAAAATATTTATTCTGGGGGCAGCCCTAAAAATCAATAACATGCATTTACCAAATAGATGGAGTGAATTTAAATGAGGATGTAAAGAAATCCATCATCATTTCCTATTATTCCTAAAAAATGTATTACATTGAATTAAATTAATTAAATTGTTACATTAACTTTTGCTACATTTTAGACTGCATTACCTTCACTTTTGGTTATCATTACCTTTCCTGCCGACCTGTCCTCATTAACATCAGCTCTTTATAAGAAATACTGTATCAAAGTATATTATGTCTTTAGAGCCAGCAAGGGATTTTTTTTTAGAATGCTCGTAAATTTACTGGATATTGTGGTTAATGGATAGTTAAACTTCATTTAGTGTGTTAATGAGAAAATAGAAACATTAGAATAACTATTCACTGTCTATTTGTGTTAATTGTGAAGATTTTAACAATTTCTGTGCAAATGAAGAGAGCAAACGCTTCAGCCAACAGTGAGGAAAGCACACAGACAGTCACACATCAAACATACAGCCCGATAAGATCACCAAGCAAAATGCATTTCCACTTTCACAAATTTACTCTCAGGTAAATTGAGAAGGGTCATGTCAGTCTGTGTGATCTCAATGCTAATCTTCTACACTTACATATCAATGGCAATAAAGAGAGCTGCTTTGTCCAAATCCACACAGTCATTATTCTATATTTTTTTTCTAGTCTACTCCTTAGGTAAAAGCAAGCAAACATATTGACTTGTTAATGTGGATTTTTGACTGCATTCTAATTCACCAGGAAGAAAACAGGCATGTGCTCACACAAGCAATAGACCACTAGGGATCTGTAAATGTCACATAGCTAAATCACACACTAATATTAAAGATTCTAGGAGGCATATGAAGTACAAAACAGGCTTCTGGTTGAGGTCGTCCTTTTAAACTATATAAAATTAAATGAATGTCTGTCACATGGTGCTTTCAAAATAACAGATTTGAACAAACACGGTATAAAATTACTAAAACGGATTTGCTATTTGAAAAGGTCAAATTTGTGCGATTTGTGATGACCTTCATCTGTAAAATACATTTTATTTAACAAAATGTACATGAAAAAAGTCATAATGTGTGTGTTTTCCCCATGTGATCAGCTTTCAGTTATATTACAATTTAGCTCACTTCTAGTGTTATAAATGAATTTTAAACAAGTCTGTCAGTCAACTAAGAAAAAAGCCACAGAGCAGAAGTGAAAAAACCATGACAGAAATATGCAGAGAGGAAATTCAGTTTCTAGGAAAGCCAAGGTGTGAGTAGATCATGCAGTGAGCCATTTCTGAATATCCTCATGAGCTGTATTAAAATGGAAATATAAACTAGACAGAATAGTTGATAAAAAGGAGGACAAACACATCAAATATTCTGATAAACAGAGTATTAAATATTTAAAGTTCAGTTTAAAAAAAAAAAAAAAAAAAACTTTTGCTGATAATTTACTCACCCCATGTCATCCAAGATGTCCATGTCATTATTTCTTCAGTCGAAAAGAAATTGAGGTTTTTGATGAAAACATTCCAGCATTTTTCTCCATATAATGGACTTCAAGGTCCAAAAGACAGTTTGGTCCAAAAGACAGTTTCAGTGCAAACTGTTCAAAGGGCTTTAAACGATTCCAGACGATTAATAAGGGTCTTATCAAGCGAAACTATCGCTCATTAAAAAAAAAAAAAGTTTAAGTTTTATGCGCGTTCGTGACTCTCCTGTTCAAACTCGTTTATCAAAATGAATGAATCTTTTTTCGTGTCATTTGGTTCATTCAACGAACGAAATGAACGAATTGACTCGGAAAAAGATTCATTCATTTTGATGAATGAGTTCGAACAGGAGTGTCACGAACGTGCATCAAAGAACAGAGCAAGGTCACAATTTGAGCTTATAAAATTGAAAACTTTTTTTTTAAATGAGCGATCGCTTCACCCTCATTCATCATCTGAAATCATTTAGAGCCCTTTGCAGTTTGCAGTTTGCACTGAAACTGTCTTTTGGACCTTGAAACGTTTGGTTACCAGTAAAGTGCATTATATGTAGAAAAATCCTGGTATGTTTTCATCAAAAACCTTATTTTTTATTTCGACATGGACATCTTGGATGAAAAGGGGGTGAGTAACTACCCCTTTCGAATTAACACATTCAAATCATCTAAATATTATTCTAAGTCATTGAGTCACATTAACATACTTTCTTGTTGAAGATATTGAAAAGAGGCATTTAAACTGCATCTTTTCTGAAATGGACAGGTTGTGCATAAAAGTGAAAAAAAAGAGTCCTGACTCCAGATAGTTTTTTTTTAATCGAAAAACAAGAAAAAAAACTACAATGAAGGTAATTAACTTGTGCTAGAAAAGTATCTTTCCATTACTGTAGCCTGCACTCACCTCTTTGGCTCTCGATACTGCGTCACTTGCAGGATTCCTGATTTGCGGTGAAGACTTGGTGTTTATCTTGTCGTATAGCTGAAAAAGTGAAAATGGGCAGAGCAATAATCAGAAGACTCCTTGGCTCCTTTTGCTTTTTGAGTAAAGGAAAAACAATAAGAGGTTAACCCTCACCAGTGTTGTGCTTGACCACGTTCATATTTTGGGCAAATGTGAATTACTGCCTGATGAATGTTACTGTGAACTCGTTCATTCTGGTGTCTGTGAACGCACGCTCTCTCACTTTAACTTCGTTCAATAAGGTGCCAGATTTCTATAGCGCCTTCCAGGCGAAAACCCGGTTAAAACACCGTAAACAGGCCTTAAAAATGAAGCAAAAAAAACAACAAAAAAAACACCCAATCTGGCAACACCAGCCACCGTGAGTTTTATGACAAGGTCAGTGAGTATGGGAAAAATCGTACATTTCTGTGCAAACTTTGCCCGCCGATAAAATAATTGCTGTCTGTGGTTGTATATGGACTGTATATGGCAATAATAATAAAAAAATAGCTTGCAGCAACATTATGGGAAAAAAAGAATTATGAAAAAAAAGAATATGTTAGATTGTGAACTGAACTTTGAACTAGTTCATGTAGAAAGTGAACTTTCCCAACACTGACCCTCACATGCAATAACATTTCTCTGACATTGCTGCTTTTGTTTGGGGCATGCAAAATTTACATCACAACTGAGCAGCTCTATTGCATGTAACAGGCTACAGATTTTCCCAGCAAAATGTTAATTAAAAAAAATACGTTTAATTAAATACTTTTTAAAATGTATTCCAGTGATGAACAGCTGTAATTGCATTAACAGATGTTCTCCATGTCTCCAGAGTTCATCTGATTCAGCTGCAGTTTGCTGTGACGCACATGCAGTTTTAGCTGAGTTTAAGGGTAACAGCACATGTTGCAACACCTTTAACAAACAATTAAAATAAAAAATATCCCAGTTTACTCACCACAGCAAAAGAAAAAACAACCAAAACCGAAGTTAAACTCCAGACAAAGTTGGTCCTGATAGGATCTCAACCCCTCTGTCCTCTGTTTCATGAAGCTAGAGTTACACTCAGAGCTTGAATGGAGAGGATGGCAAAGTCTGGAGTAACTCTTCTGATACACAGATACTGCAGGAGCCACAACAGTAAAAAGCATGGAGGTTTGACAATAGGTGCTATTGTTTCCCTCCCTATTCAGGGTAGGAGTTGAGTTCTCAATGAGACGACATGCATTCACAGCCTACTGGTGATAATCTTACCCACAGAGCCCTCCTCTCTGCTTGCCTCTGGCCTGTGGCTATGGAGACAGACCCTATCATCCACACTGGGTTGTACCAAGCTGTACGCCTCTCTATAGAGACCTTGGTATACAGACGCACACAAATACAGAGACTGGGAAGAGAGTCCACAGCTGCACTCATTCACACTCACAAAAATGTGCATAATGCCATAATAAAAAAAAAAAAAAAAAAAAAAAAAAAAACAAGTGCATGTGTGTGTGTGCTTGCAATGAATGAACAAAGAACAACGCATGAACAAAGTCCACTGAGTTCTCAAATAAAACAAAACAACACAAACATTTTCTGTGGAAAGCTGAATGGGAAATTCTGAAATTGGTCTACTGACATTTATTGTCTGATCAGCTGTGGGAGCCAGACAAAAAAACAAACAAACTGAAAGTTAGTCCTGGCCAATTATTTCAAGTAAATTGATATCTGTAGCATGGATGGCTTTTTGTTTGGGTAGTGGAAGGGTATTAATCAAGATTGTAGGCTGTTAGCATTTTTAACCCCCAAAAAGCTACGGACTGCAGCTTTAACAGTGTTATTAAATTGCTGTAAAAAAAAAGAAAAAAAAAAGAAAGAAATCTAGCTAAAAATCTAGCACCCTGACATTCACAGAAATTGCACAAAGCCAATTAATCAAACTGGAACTGCAATCTCAATGAACTCAGTGAGACTAGGTTGTTGCTGACTCATCAAAAGCAAGCAAGAAAGAAGAAGAAAATCCTAATGAGACATTTACTTTAAAGTTCAAAGCAAGTTAATTGCACAAATATATAACAGCATCTTAACACAACCACTTCTATTGTATGGGGTGTGTATATGTGTATTTGACTGTATATTACAGCCTCTTACATCAAGCAATGTGTGGAGGTGATGGTCCTGGAAGACACTGTGTAGAAAGTCCAGGTCTTTCTCACTGCAGTCTGTCAGTGCATGGATCTCCTCCAAACTGTCCAGCACTTGTGACACAGCCCCTTTACATGTACACAAACACAAGTGAGGAAACACCATGACCTTCAGAAACCCAAAAAAAGCATGAACTTGATTTGAAAGAATCAAGACTTCATTAAGGGACAGACATTTAGACCTACTTTCTGCAGCTAGTAGTCCTGCAGGGAGGCCAGCATAGAAACAAGCAACAACATATTACTTTAACAATAAATTGTCATGTGGTTAAAGATAGAAGTCACCCACACTCTTAAGTGCACACATAAAACAATCAGTTAGAGAAGTTTGTGAATAACAACATACAAATGCACGTTCAATTGAAATTCCTAGTATATCTTAGGGGATTTGTTCAGAATCAGAACCCAAACGAAGATCATTTTAATAATATCGTAATAAAATCTTTCCATTGACAGCTATGCAACTACCACTTCCTAAAGTTCATAAAAGGTTAATAAAGTGATCATAAAACAAATCCAAATGAATTGAGTGGTCTAGTCCAAATTTTCTAAAGAAACAGAATCGTTTAATATGATGAACAGATTGAATCCAACCTTTTGTTCACATATAAACATTGATCATGGAACATAAACAGAAGCTCAACCGAACTTGCTTGATGCACAAGAATGAAACTCAGTGGAAGCTAAAATGTATTGTTTAACACACAAGAATGAATCTTATTGGTTCTTGCCGAAGCTCAAATGTGCTGAGTAAAACACACAATATGAACCTCATTGGTTCTTGCATGTCAAGCAAACATGCTTGAGCTTCCGTTGATCATAATGTATGCGTTTTGATGAATAATTACTGAGTCAAAGCTTAAAAGCAATCTGTTGAGCGTAGAAACTGAATGTGTCTTCGAAAATCTTTGACTAAACCACTCGATTCATGTGGACTAGTTTTACAAACTTATTAACTTTTTGTCTTACGGATTTGGAATGACATTAGGTTGAGTAATTAATGACAGAATTTTTGGGTGAACTAAACCTTTAAATTGCGTGTTAAGTGAAAAAAATGTAATGTAATCACAATTGGGGGCCATGAAAAAATGTAATCACAATTGGTATGATAAATAAACAGGAAATGTGGACCAGGCTGTAAACCAAATTATTTGTGGTCAATGTTGAGAAAAAGTGAAATTTACATTTAATTTACAGTGAGGTCTATAAGACATTTAAACAAGACAGGTTTCTGTGACTATTGTTAAAAAATAGAACATTTTAGTGCAAAAACTCACTGGCTTAATGCAAGGTCATTGTGGGTGGTTGTTAGGGTGTTGCTAAGCAGTTTCTAGAGCTATTTGTTTAATGGCTCAAGTCATAAGAGGGCACCCTAAATCTTCATGACATTTTTATCCCTCAACTCCTTCAACGTAACTCCATGAGATTTTTCTTTGTATAGGATTCACCTCTTCTCAACAGTCAATGTGATTTGAGGAACAATTTATGTCTAGCGGGATAGCTTACTGAGACTTAGAGATTTGTTCAAACCCTTAAATTGTGCGCAATAAGGACCATAATGCTTGTCTTAGCAAGTTACTTACAAGCTTAATTTCTTTCTCTCTGTCATGCAGATAACATCAAAGTAACCAAAACACCATGATAGGAGACTACAAGACCGATAATTCAGCAAAAAAACAAAACAAAAAAAAACCCAGTCCAGGAAGTGGGTTGGAGCTCATGTTGCACCTCTGCTGGTTGCTGTAGTACCTGATGAAGTAGGGTCTTCAGAGAAGTCAGGCAGTTCTTCAGGTGGGTCGCCATAGAAAGAGTTGAACTTGTGACTTGAGACCGCGGCGAGTACTGCACCCTGTCAAGCCGTACAGATATTGATTAACTCTGCATATTTGGCAACAACTGAATTTAGCGGACATTCCCCTCTAAACATGTATTTCCATCCCTTTACTTTCACAGTGCAATGCACATCCGGTAGTACAATGTGGTTGCCCTAATTACTATTTATTTGTGATATTTATATTACACTGAAGAACATGCACATGAATCATGCACAAGAGCAATTACTAAAACAATAAGCAAAGACTCTAAAGTGTCAACGTCTCACTTTTAGCTTCCTCCTTGCGTTGAACTTCCTCAGCTGCTCGACTGTTTCAAGAAGGTGGATTTTGTAGGCATAGCGGTCTCTCTCCTAACAGGAAATACACACACTTCAAATAGTGCTTCTTCATCTCATTAAAGAAGGGCAACTTAAGTCCATAAATTATCGCAGAAACATATGTAAATCTACATGAACACAAATACAAAAAACAAGTATAATAAAGCATATTAAGAAAACATAATGCTGAAAAACAATATATAATTAGTATAGAGCTGGTAAGTCCCGCCCATCTGTAAAACTCCAAGTGGACCTCTAAGTTGAAAAAGCGTCAATGCAAGTGAATGAGAGAAAATAATTATTTTCTGATCCCGTTTGAAATGTGCCATGAATGTACCATATGTTGTCTGTGAATTTTTTATATAATTTCTCATGTAACGAGTTTGACAGTATATTGTATGATTCTTTGGCTAGCAGTTGTGGAATAGACATAACGAGAAAGACTACACGTCGTATATGTGACGTCGCCGCATAACACATTTTCCCTCCACAAATCACGGTTTTCACCACGCTCAACTAGTTTGTCCTCTTCCTGAAAGAAGGCAGTGAAGTACACCAAAGACACAGGCATGTTTAGCGGGATCCGTGGGCTGGTTGATGTATATCAAACACGTCGAAAGAGTTGTAGTCCACAAAGTGCTCTCACACAAAGTCTAACCGTATGAAAATTATACCCGCTAAATTGTAGCATTCTTTACACGAAACATTATATAAAAAATTCACAGACAACATATTTTCACATTCATTGCAAAATTCAAACGGGATTAGAAAATAATTATTTTCTCTCATTCACTTGCATTGACGATTTATCAACCTAGAGGTCCAGCGGGGTTAGCTGAAGGGGCGGGACTTACCAGCTCTATAATGCATACGGTTTGTATGGTTTTAATAGCATTATTAATTTAAAACAGCAACAACAATAATAAAACTCTGTAAGATCAGTAAGCAGATATTTCTTGAGTTATGTTGATACCTTGAGCCAGGGGTGGTTGAGTGCTTCATACACTGTGATTCTCTCGGCAGGGTCCAGCATCAGCATACGGCGCACCAGGTCTTTGGCACTCTCTGAGATGTGGCCCCACTGCCGTGGGTTCATCTGCAAAGCACACACACACATACTGTAAATGGACAAACCCAGATCCTCTGAAACCACTTATCCACCATGTGATGGTGCCAGAATCAATGCTCAGATTCTGCCAACATGTTCACGGACAATAACGACACTTGATACTAATGGACTAAAGTGATTTTTGTGTAAAAAGTAACGGACTTCAGGTTTCTTACCTCATAATCTAAGCCCTTAAATAAATCAGTATATGTTGCTGCTTTTATTAGCCTGACTTATTTCCAGATATTTCCAGCATGTCTTGACGGACTATGCTATTAAACTACTACCTTGTATTTTCCTTTAATGATTGCTTCAAACAGGCGTTCTTTAGTGCCATAGAAGGGCAGGCAGCCACTCAGCAGGATGAAGAGAATGACACCACAGCCCCAAACATCCACAGGTTTCCCATAGGGTTCCCTTTTCACCACCTCAGGGGCCATGAAGTGCGGAGTGCCCACCCGGCCTACGGCACAGACAACATGTCCCGTGTGAGCATCCATTCAAATACATACAAAAGAGCTGTCGCTGATTCAAGATTTAAACAATCAAGCAGCACAATCATGCATAGACAGTCTCTCACTAACAGCAGTGACAAAGAAAATCATTAACTGAATGATTTGAAATGTATGACCCAATTTATGAAGTGACACTGAATTATGATGTCCTAAATGGTTTTGAATGATATTAAGGAACTAATATTTTAAAATGCTTTCAAGATCAGTTTCAGTTCTTCAAGCCAATATAATGAAAAGAGGATGTTATTTCTTTGTGTAGTTTGTGCTTCATTTAACTTAAATTACAGGCTTTTACATACGAATAATGCTGACGAGAAGCTTCTAAATGCTTCTAGTTTGCAGTGCAGGTAGTGTACACAGGAAATGTTCATGTGCTGTATGTTACAAGTTTAAACAGGGGTTTTCCAAGTACTGTACCTCCAGCCACTAATCCGGATTCCCCCAACTGAATAGCCACACCGAAGCCACCCAGTTTCACTGGAGCAGAGTTTTCCTTCGATGCCAGCAACACACAATGAGGCTGCAGTGAAAAAAGAAAGAAAAGACAAAAAAGATAGTTACTCTGTTGTACAAACTACACTGGAATTGACATTAAAAGTCAAGGGAAGTGAAGACTGAGTGATTTAAATATAACAATGAAGAAAGAAAGAAAATATTTATTTAAACAAAAAAGTATTGTTTCAAAAATTTGTTTTTTTGTGGATTTATTCCAGCAATCTACACATAAGGACGACTGCCACATACATTACATGTTGGATAGGTAATGGAGGGGGTTTGATAAAACACCAATATTTGTAAAATGGAATTTCCTGTTTGGTCAATTTGATGGAAAATAAAATGAAAATTTGAAAAAAAGTTAAGAATCATAATTTGTATGTTGTATTTTCATAAGTGGAACATTAGCCATGCGTGAAACAATGTAAAAAATAAGATAATATACCCCACAATGAATTATTTTAAAATGATTAAATATCATTTCAACATTGTTCAGCAAGCCTAATATATCTGATCTGGTGGTCACAAGATCTGTGGTGGAGCTGAAAGGTGGTTTCAGAGACACGCTCTTCCCCCTTTAAAAGCATCTGCACACTTTGTATAGTGTTAATGCTGACTGGTCCACAGCTGTGCTGTTCTGTAAGTTTACCAAGGAACTAAAAACGGAAGTTTGCAAAGACAGTTCTGAGAAGATATTAGGCAGAGGCATTTAACAGAATTATGGACAGAATTAACAAGGCAAGTTACTTTCCAATTACCTAGTACACATCAGACATTTAATTTAATGCAAACTTAAAAAATATCCTTATTTAGTGTTATTATGACACCTGTTCCTCTTTCTAGGATTTGATTATGCACATGCAAAGATGAGCAACAATCTTCAAAACTTTCCCAATGTGTCACCGACCAGCATGTCAAAAAATCCCCAGCAAGACTGCCAGATGGACAACTCCAGCTTGCGGGTTCTGCTGGCTATTTTGTACGCACTCTTCTTCCTGTTTGGGTTGGGTGGTAACCTGCTAGCTCTTTGGGTGTTTCTGCGAGTACATCCAAAGAAAAACTCTATTCGCATTTTTCTCATTAACTTGGCTCTGGCTGACTTACTTCTTGTGATATGCCTGCCTTTCCGAGTGGTGTACCATTCCAACCATGACCGGTGGGTGCTGCCGTCATTACTGTGCAGGACAGTGGGTAACATCTTTTACATGAACATGTACATTAGTATAGTGTTACTGGGCTTCATAAGTGTAGACCGTTACTTGAAGTTACAGAGGGTAACCTGCAGACGGGTGTTTCTGCAGAGCCGGTGGAGTGCTCTTCTCTGCTGTGTCATCTGGATTGTGTCACTTGCTGCAATAACGCCACTTATTGTCCAGACTCCAGAGAATGTTGAACCCCAACAGTGCTTCCAATATAAAAATCTGCAAAACTCCAAATGGAAAGCCTATTTCAACTTTGCCGTCGTGGGTATATTTTGGGTGGTCTATGGTGCGTTGGTAATCTGCTATGGAAGGATTGGAATGAAGCTCCTTACAACCTCCAGAAAGAAACCAGATTTCCCAAACGCAGCCAAGTATAACAAAACAGCATGGAAATCCTTCTTCGTGCTCCTCCTCTTCACAATATGTTTTGTGCCCTACCACTCAGTGAGGATTTTCTATATTATGTCACAGATGGAAACTGGCATATCTTGCGACAGGATAAATGTGTTGGATAAAACCAATGAAGTAGTTCTACTACTATCTGCACTTAATAGCTGTTTGGATCCAGTTATGTACTTTTTGTTGTGTAGTTCTGTTCGCAAAGTGATGCTGAAAATCATCTGTAATTGCTTCTGTCAGCAAATCACCAGAGGACAGATCAGTTCTAGTGACTCTCCTAAAGAACGGTCAAAAATCAGTGTAGTTGTGCCTAGGACAGACACCCAGGAGGTCAAAACATCAAGTCTGAGGTTCAATGAGAGTTCTTCAAACATATGAACCATGTCCAAAAGCACAACAAAGTTAAATGAAACATAGTTATATGTTGTGAACAGTGTAAAGTGTATTTCCTTTTGTTAACCATCAAAAACACCATTTTAAAAAAAATAATAAAATACAGTTATTTTAATGTGTTTTACAAAAAAAGATCAAACAAAAGTAGTTACACTTTACAACAAGGTTCAATAATTTAACATTGTTTATTGCATCATTAACTAACAAAGAACACATTTTGAAAGCATGTATTTATCTAGGTTAGTTAAATAATAATAAAAGTGTAACTAAATTGAAAATATTGTTTAAGTGAACTATTGTTTGTTGTTAATTCATTTTTGTTCATTATACATGAATATCTATTTTTTCATACATTATACATTATTAATATATGTGAATGAAATGATTAGCGGATTTAACTCACCCTCCCCGCCCCAGAGCTAGGTCATCTTACATTTCAAACAGTTGGTGACAAACATTAAGCAAAGGCAACAACTCTACTATATTATGTAGACAACAGGACGTCGTTAGAATGGCCTTAGAAATCAAGATTTCAGGGCAAAAAATGCTTTTGTATGATTTTTTGTCTCAAATTTAAATAATATAATAAGCCAATAAACCGTTACGCAATATCAGTGATGAGAGCAATATCACACGAGTGCTGTTTTTGTCTCAAATAACAATAGTGAAAATGTGATATTGATTTTATTCACCAATTCAATAAATACAAAGTTAATATTGTGATATTTTAGACAGAATATTGTCTGTTTTTGCTCAATTTTGCCAATGAAAATATTACCTAAAAAGGCAGAGCAGAACTGTTGTGCACATCCGAACAACACACAGCAGTGTTTAGTTTCTGAACGAATCTGTGTTTTGAGCAAATCATTCAGGTGAAGCAGATTTAGTGACCCCTTCATAAAGAGAGCCATTTTACGTCATTCATGAATTCGCCGTTTAGACGAATAGAATGAATGACTCAATCACTTACTTATTTAGGCATTTACCTGTCAGTTTTACTTTCTTATTTAGAGTTTCACTTCATGAAAAAAAAACTATTCATTTTAATTCTGTTTATTAAAGGAGCTGTATGTAAGATTGTGGCCAAAACTGGTACTGCAATCACTTTCAAATGACTGTAGAGCGGTGCATCCCCTCCCCCTCCTCCCTGACTCGAGGTTGCCAGATCAGCTGCAGGATCCAGCAACACTATAACTAGAGTATATAGTGGTAACTAGAGCAGAGCTGGCAACCCGGATGGCACAACACTACTGACTTCCTGATTGGTAGATAGGGGGAGGGTGGAGCATCAGACCAAAACACAACATGACAACATCAACATCAGTTGAGGTCTGCAACTTCACTTTTTAAATGACAATATCCTAGCCGGACAACTGTTGTCAGTGATATAAGTATTTCAAATGAACATGATTTCTTAATGTCTAGTGACATATCAGGGCCATTTTATGATTAATTGAAATCAATTTCTTACATACAGCTCCTTTAACATTTACACACTTGTGTCATTTCAAAACTGTGTTTTTCTTTCTTTTGCGGAACATAAATGAAGATATTTTGAAGAATGGTGGTAATCAAACTGCTTCGATCTGTAATTTATCTTAATACCAATTCAGATGCAGCTTTTGAAAAAAACATAGCCATTTAAGCCTAAAAATGTGTGTAATAAATTGTTGAATCAAATAAAACATGTTTCTAAAGCTACTTTTTGTAATATCTGTTTGATGCTTCGCGTCGGGGTCCTGATCACCCTGTCTGGGTTTATTCTGAGATAACAACCAGCTAGATGCACTTGCAACCGGACGAGTCCACGATACTGGAAGACATAATTAAATAACTGCATAAAAAATTGATTTGACTAAATTTTTATATTTTATTAGCTCACCAAATGCAAAACTTAACAAATAAGTGCTGCTGACTTTCATTAACAGAATGAGCCTGTGTTATTTGTTTTCTACGGTAGTCGTCGAGGAATAACATACGGCTGGATGGTGCGATTGACCAATCAGAATCAAGTATTCCACAGAGCCGTGTAATAAAGTTAGTTGATACCTAATGCATCAATTAAGGTTTAAGGCCCTTGCATACTGAGTCGGAAATTCACGTCCGAAATTTTCGCACGTTAAAAAATAAATTCGACCCCACGTTATGTCAATGTCGCTTGCACACTGCCTCCGAAACTTTCGTCCATCATAAAAAAATTTAATCAGGTTTGACTTTCTGCGTTTTTCGCATCCGTAGCAAGCAGTTTGAATGATGTTTGAATGGTGTTTGACAATTCAGAACCACCGAATCACAAATACGAAAAAACACACACGAAAATTTCGGACTCAGTGTGTAACAATAAACACTTATTGTAAAGTGTTAGATAATATGTCTAAACTCATGTGAATACATACTTAATAATACTAGTTATTAATACAATACTAGTTACCATACATGCAAAAACATATTTTATGTACTGTAATAACAGCTGGGATCATTTGATAACTGCATCCACTTTGTATTGTCACGAACTGCTCCGAGACATGAAAGTTGAGGATCCAAATGCACTTTTATTGAAAGGGTAATTCACAATCGTAATCGAAAAAAGGCAAAGGTCATAAACACAACGTAATCAGTCCAGACAATAATAAACACAACAACAAGGCAGGGAACACGGGCAAAAGAGTAATTCACGGAACAGGCAAGAAATCCAAAAACCAAGAGATATGAAACCAGGGAGAATGCTCGGAATTGCTAAACTAAAACAGCAAACAAAACCTTGCAGCTAATGAATGAGAAAACCAGGCTTATATGGGGTGAGCTAAACAAGATAATGAGACACAGGTGAATGTGTTAATGGATGAAGAGTCAGGGCAGTGAGTTATGGGACTTGGGAGATGTAGTTATTGAGGGAATGACAATTGTCTGATGTGGAGTGCCCTCTGATGGCACTAGAATGGCAATAGAATAGTAATTCAATAAAAATGTTGTATATATATGAAGAGTTCAGATGCAAAAGCCTCTAAATGCCATTTGAAATTTTCTTCTTTAATGATGATTTTTGTCGAACTTGTATATTTAAGTTCAGTAATTTCACTTAAATAGCAATTAATAGGTAATTATCATTGCCATTTAAGTGAAATCACTGAACTTAAATATACAAGCTTGACAAAAATCATCATTAAAGAAGAAAATTTCGAATGGCATTTAGAGGCTTTTGCATCTGAACTCTTCATATATATATATATATATATATATATATATATATATATATATATATAAATAATGTTAACCTGATAAAATAGACCATATCATAGACCATATCATGAGAAATGCATGAGGGGTTTAACATGCAGAAAGAGTAGCACAGATCTTTGGGTGCCCCTTAGTGGTAAAACACTGAGAAAAGCATAATAAAAAAGGGAGGGAAGGACTTCAAAAATGGCTTATATGTCACTACAAAGGGGTTATGAACTGTGAACAGAAAAACAATGAAATGCTTGCACAAAAAAAGACTGATAGGTTCTGTCACATGGTCTTATTGCAGTTATTTATTAATATTAATTATATGGTTAAAAATTATACGATTATAAGACAGATGAATAGGAAAAAACTTGACTTTTGGTGCAAACTGTGCCACAAACGATCTGCTTCCAGGATGTGGTCTGAAGAGAAGCTACAGAGTTCCTATATGTGAAGCACATTTGAAGAGCACACCCCAGCCACAAACAAGCTTACGGTGCACAAGATTCTACGGGTAAAACATTATGAACATAAGTATCGGACAATAGATAAGCATCATGTCTATGCAAGGTGGCATAGCAATCTATCCCTCGGGAGTCAATGATTCAGACAACAATCAAAGGTACTGTATTGATTTGCATCATTTCTCAATGGAGAGGTTAAAACTCCAGTCTGAACAATAATAATCTAATTTTTACTTCTTCAGAGTATGTCTGTTGTGGGTTTGTAGGTTAGTTAGTGTATTCCCAACCGCAATGTTTCACAAACTCAAGCACACAGCTGGTCAGCAGTTTGAATAACATTCAACAACATGGACAACATTTTTAGTTATTGATCACTAAGAGTAAAAAAAGTATTATGACTCTAAACTCGATGAACAGAATAAGCAACAAGAATAAATCAATATCATTAATTTAAAAACTAAAGCTTTGTTATTTAAATGTACTTACACAGGGAAAGCAAATGGCCTTTTGTTTTACAAGTGCTTGTGCTACAGTACATTTAAAACAATTAACTTCAATTGTCCAGGTAGACAGCAAATCATTGTTGGTACCGAAAATTTGAAATGCCAGAATTTTTATTGGTATTATATTAATATTTTCATTGATAAGGGAGTACCAAATCCAGTGACATGGAATTTGACAGTGACAGAGCTATTTTGTAATCATTTTAACCAGCTGGCCATAAGATTATTTTAGTGCAAGACTGCTGAAATCACTGCTGGGTTTTGTGATGAAGAGACAATGAATGTATACATGGAAAAATACACACGCATGCGCACACACACACACACACACACACACACACACACACACACACACACGCACGCACACACACACACACACACACATATATATATATATATATATATATATATATATATATATTAGGGCTGCCAAACTATTAATCGCGATTAATCGCATCCAAAATAAAAGTTTGTGTTTACATAATATATGTGGGTGCACTGTGCATAATTATTTTATATATATATATATATATATATATAATTATTTTGTATAAATATAAATACACACACATGCATGTATATTTAACAAAAAAAATATGATTTATATATAAAATATTTATATTTACATATCATATAAATTATATATAAATCTATATGAAAACATTTCTTAAATATATACAAGCATGTGTATGTATTTATATATATATAAAATAATTATACACAGTTCACCCACATATATTATGTAAACACAAACTTTAATTTTGGATGCGATTAATCGCGATTAATCGTTTGACAGCCCTATATATATATATACACATACACACACACACACACTCACATACTCATACATACATGCATACATATATATATATTCTAGACATTTGTGTGTGTGTGTGTGTGTGTGTGTGTGTGTAGTTTACATCATTTTGTCCCTGCCTATCAAATATTGCACTGCAAATATCAATAACAGCTATAAATTGTCAGTGGTATAAGCGGCATAATCCATAGTTAGCACTTTGCATCGGGTGGTTCTTTACTAAATCGTTTAATGCACAGCTATAGCCAAAGATGGTCTCTTTATCAAAAGTTTGGAATCAATATATTTTTTTGAATGAATATATTTTGAATGTATATACACACGCAGTCTGACATGTTGAGTAAAAAGATAACTTAGCCACGTTGCTCATTTCCATCCAGAAATAAGAAGCTGTGAGTTCCCGGTTTTCATTTTCTTCCTCTCTTTATTTCCTTAGCACATGCAGGATACATCCTGAAGAAAGCAATGAAACCATCTTGCCTTGGCTCTATCTCTTTTTGGCTGTCCTGGGCCTTCCAACCAATGGAATAGTCTTGGTGGATCTTTGGAGATCAGAGAGGACACCCACTGCCATCTTCACTTTGAATATAATTGTGTCAGACCTGCTGATTTGCTGCAGTTTTTTCTTCAGGATAGCCTACTACAAAGAGAACATCAATTGGCTATCTGGATCTCCAGCCTGCAATGCAGTGGAAATGATAAATTTTTCTTGCTTCTACATTAACCTCTATTGCAACATGAGCTTTCTTTTGTGGACCAGCATCAATCGCTACGCCACGGTGGTGAAACCAGGCTACGCATTCTTTCGGATCTTTAAACGTACTCTGTCTAGTTGGATCCTCTGCTTTTCTACCTGGTTGATTATCACCACAGTCGTCAGCACGAGCATGGGACTTAAACTGAGTCTACAAATCAACGGGACCTGCTTTGACCAAGTTGTCAACAGTTACATTCTTTATCGAGATCAATTCAAAACTATACACTGTGTTGGCGTTTCAGCATTCTTCTCCATTTTGTGCCTGATGTTGGTCAGCTATAGCCTGCTGGTCTTCCATCTGCAGAAGGTGAGGGGAGCTAGATTTGGACCCGGAGGAACTCTAAAGGTTCGCAGAAAGATCCTGGCCTCAGTCATAATGTTTGTCCTATGCTTCCTACCCTACCATGTGCAAAGAATCATCTTATTAACATCAGATAATGAAAACTGTCAAGCAAAGTACAGGATAAAAACAAGCACCATCTTCATTGCAGCTCTTAGCTGTTGTCTGCATCCCATCCTTCAGCTGGTGTTTCGTTTGCGCTGCTGTCGGGCAAATCGCAACACCAGGGTCAAACCCAAACCTGAAGCCTCCAAGAGCCTGGAGACACCTCAGATACATACTATACATGTGACCGAAAACATTGAAGAACCGCAGAAAAATGGAACTTAATTAAGCCACGAACCAAAGAAAAATGAAACTGAATGAGGCCAGCAACCAACACAGTTCTGAAGAAATTGGTTGCAACTTTTGTATTTCCTGTGTGATGCATTCAGCAAACTGTGAAACACGCTAACCTCAGGGAGCTGTGTTATTACAACCTATACTAATGGACAAAACCAAACTTGCGGGCAATTCACATGGTACAATGGTGCAGAGTATACATACTAAAACATTCCTTGTTGGCTATGGTGGAGCAACCTTCTTGGTTTCAATGGCAACTAAACTTTTATTTCAGTAAGGCTGAAATTGTGTTTATATTCTGCATGTAATAAAGTCAGAATTGCGAGATATAAACATCCTTTGCAGGGAGTATGATTGACAGGCGATCTGACCAATCATAATCCGCCATTTTGTCCGACAAAGCAGTCAGGAGCGTTAGTCGATTAACAGTGGAGGATTTGAACTTGACGCTAGACTAAATGAGTTTATATCTTAAAATTGTGACTTTACAACATACAATTGTGACTTTATATCACGTAGTTCTGACTTTATAACTCGCAATTGTGACATTATATCACACAATTCTGACTTGCAATATGCAAAATGTCTGAAAAAAGTCAAAATTGTGAGATAAAAATGCACAACTACCTTTTTTATTGCTTGCGTATGCTTTTAAAAAAATATTTTTAGTAATAAATATTGCAGGCACATAATATATACTTTGAATGGTCAAAATGCATCTTTAAAATAAATGAATATAAGTATCAAAGTGATTTTAGCACTTGTTTTGAATAGTCCTTCATCTGTAATGTGTCTACACAACCTCAAGGGGTCGTGAGGGGACCATTAAAAATCCTCCACAGGTCTTTTGGTAAGAAGGCCAGTTTACAGTAGGGCTTCCTCTTAGGCTAAAAAAAAAACGTTACAGTACAGTATATGACAGTTAAAAAACCTATATATCAACTAGAGGTGAAAAAAAGTTCAGATGATACCAAAAGGACTTGTATTCCTGCAAGTTATGCAAATTAACAATTCTATAAAAATTGGATTTTATGAGCTACTTCATAAAGAAATGATTAAATAATAAAAAGCGCCTTTTAGACTCAAAGCAGAATTTCTACAATCAAAGGCAAGTGTCTCTGTGAGGAAAAGAGAACTGAGAACATAATTTGAGCTCAGACTGTCACTTCCTTTAGACAGCGAGTCTAGGGAGGTGCAGTTCACATACGCTTGTTAAACAGATCAGTGACTGCATAAATAGAGGGGTAAGTGTGTTACATTGCTTACAGTATGTATTCTATTCTTACTTGTAAAATGTTTGACTAATTATTTGATTAAAATATTTTTTCCCTTCATTGAAAGTTTCTAATAATCTACTCAATTAACAGTAATTAACATTCATTATTTGAGCCTCAGTTAGGGCTATATAAATGCCTCATTCATTCATGGACTAAATTATCATGATACAATTTTTCATATCAGTCGATATCGATAATTAGCACAATAAATTGTTAAAAGGCAGATTGTTGCTCTAATGTGAATATTGTAGAAACCAGTTGATGTTTTAAACCACCCAGTGTTGGGGAGTAGTTAACTACAAGTAGCGAAGCTACTAACTTAACTACATTTTTGAGTAGCTTGGCAGTAGCTCAGTTGCTTTTTAAACAGTGTAGCTTTTCCAGTAGCTAACTACTTTTTGCAGCAAGTAGCGGTGTAGCTCGAGCAAAAGCTACATTGTGTTTGTCGAGCCTGCGCGAATCAGCGCGCTGCTAGGATATTCTTCATCTTGTTAGATTACAAACTCATTTTTTTGCCATCACCGTCACCTGTTGTTTAATCACACATCTGCGGCTAACAGTTCACTGACGGAGCAAGATGTGACAGCAGATTTGGAGGATGGAGAAACAACTAACGTTAAATACCCATGGCCTTATTTGTCCAAGTTCAATCGGTATTTTTGAGAAAATGTTCTACATGCAATTTACGTTGGATGTATATTTTTTTCTTGCAATGTTGTAGCCTATTGGTTACAATTTTGCACTTTTGACAAACAATCTGAGATATTTGGGTGTTGTGTGTAATAAAACAATAGTTTTTGAAATCATAATTTTATTGCAATGTTTTAGTGTTTAAAACAATGCAATAAAATTATGATTTCAAAAAGTATTGTTGTCCCCTTCTGTCCTCAGACACTTATTCAGTTATTAATAATACGTTGTTCAAAAAAGCAAAAGTAGTTTCAATGTAGCTAGCTACTTTTTGATAGTAACTTGTAGTGTAGCTAACTATTTTTCCAAAAGAGTAGCTTGACTGTATAACTACTTTAACTTACGAGTAGCTTGTAGCTTGTCAAACTACAGTTTCAGAGTAGCTTCCCCAACACTGAAACCACCCTTCATTGTCAGAACATGACAAACACTTCACGTTTTTGAATTCTTCACATTTTCCAGTAATTTTTCCTTAACAAAATAAAATATCTTAAAAGGAAAAAATCATTCCTTTGTGTCTACATGTTCAAACAAGTGATGTTTCAATTAATAAATGTGTTGCCTGATTTTGATGACACGTATCTTTGCACAATTTGCAATGGAGGCTGCTATATTAATAATTACATGTTTTATGTCTTAGAAATGCACATTTAACAGTAGACGTAGCTTAAGTTAGGATGCAGAATTTAGTTTATTAACAAAAACTGTAACAACCTCATTTTAATATGGTAAAATTGGAGTTTTATTAAAATCAACCATAGGTCTTTTATAGAAGCATTCATCTAGATCATGATAACCAGTTAAAATCACACATATAGCACATCACAACCATGGCAAAATCTATGGTATTTGTATGAAAAACAGTAGCCTAAATATTTATTTATTATAAATGTACGCTGTAGTATAATCACAAAAGTACTGTAATTACATTTCATTACAGTTTTAAAAGGTACTATATGTAGGATTTTTGCAGTAAAACCATATAATTAGAATACTAATTCTATCTTGAGGCCACGAGATAGTATCTTGAGGCCACGAGTTACTATCCTGAGGCCACGATTTACTATCTTGAGGCCACAATTTACTATCTTGAGGCCACGATTTACTGTCTTGAGGCCACGAGTTAGTATCTTGAGGCCACGAGTTAGTATCTTGAGGCCACGAGTTACTATCCTGAGTTAC
Organism: Pimephales promelas; assembly: GCF_016745375.1. The sequence continues at coordinate 19,519,027 of NW_024121210.1, forward strand.
TATCTTGAGGCCACGATTTACTGTCTTGAGGCCACGATTTACTATCTTGAGGCCACGATTTACTATCTTGAGGCCACGATTTACTATCTTGAGGCCACGAGTTAGTATCTTGAGCCCACGAGTTAGTATCTTGAGACCACGAGTTACTATCTTGAGGCCAGGAGTTACTATCTTGAGGCCACGAGTTACTATCTTGAGACCATGAGTTACTATCTTGAGGCCACGAGTTACTACAGTATCTTGAGACCACGAGTTACTATCTTGAGTCCACGAGTTACTATCTTGAGGCCACGAGTTACTACAGTATCTTGAGGCCACGAGTTACTATCTTGAGGCCACGAGTTAGTATCTTGAGGCCACGAGATAGTATCTTGAGGCCACGAGATAGTATCTTGAGGTCACGAGTTACTATCTTGAGGCCACAAGTTACTATCTTGAGGCCACGAGTTACTATCTTGAGGCCACGAGTTACTACAGTATCTTGAGGCCACGAGTTACTATCTTGAGGCCACGAGTTACTATCTTGAGGCCACGAGGGGGGCTCCGTAGAAAAGTAACCTGACCTTGTCATAAAACTTTGTTTAAATGATCATATGACGCTGCTACTTCATTGTCGACCTAATGTTTTTGTTTTGATGACGCATGCGGCGGTGTGACACTGGTGGCTGGTGTTCTCAGATTGGTTGTGTTTTTGCTACATATTAAGGCCTGTTTACGGTGTTTTAGCCGGGTTTTCGCCTGGAATGCTCTATAGAAATCTGGCACCCTATTGAACGAAGTTAAAGTGAGAGAGCGTGCGTTCACAGACACCAGAATGAACAAGTTCACAGTAACGTTCATCAGCCAGTAATACAGTACGTTCAGTTCACGTTCGCCCAAAATATGAACGGGTTCAGTGAACGCGTTCAGGCACAACACTGCCTACATGCAGTTAGTGTTACTATTGTAAACCATGGTAAATTATGGCGATTTGATGATTGAAAAGCTATCTGACTTTATCAGTGTAGTTTTATGTGCCTTTAAACTAGATTAAATTATTGTTTTATCGAGGAAAATTCTATTTTGATAATTATTTTTATCGTTTTATCGCCTAGCCTTAGTTTGACCAAAACGATAAGGCAAAAGCAATGAGATTTTAATTATAATAACTTAAGAGCTCTAATATTGAGACAAACATATTTAATTGAATTATATACAATTGAAACACCTATTTTGTGGTTAAATGTGCACTGTAAAAAAAAAAATATTTTCAAGATTTGTTATCACAACATTTTTTATTTTGTCAAATCAACTTAAATAATTTATTTAGGTCAGATAACTTATTATTTTGAGTTTCTTATGATTAAATCAATCTCCTTCATTGTATTAACTCCTGTTTATTTTTTAGGAATTTTAAGGAAACCAGGTTACTTATTTTTTTAAGTTAAACCAATAATATTTTTTACAGTGTGGATGCTGCGAAATCTGTAAAATTCACGCACACTTTACTGCTGGACCATGCCGATAACTATGAACTAATGACTATAGAATGTCTGCCAACATCACCCTGGTCTGTTGACTATATATAAAAAAGTGGTTCTCAAACCTTTTTGGTCGCGCTCCCCTTTAAATCTTAAAAAAAAAATGTGGAATAACTCTATAAAAGCAGAGCGCTAATCGCTATTCACACACTTTTTTTTTCTGCCCCACACTTTGACAACCACTGTGTGGGAAAGTAGCTTATCAGCTTCTGCGATTGGGTAGAATAATTACCGGAATGCAAGTGGCATTTATTGTTGCTTCTATAAATACAGAAAATAGGAAGCACAGGTTTATCATTAGTGTCACCATTTTCCCTCACTAGTATAAATAGTACAACTATTTAATTTTCGCAATGATGTAACTATTCAATTATTTTCTTCCTCAGCTGTTGGGAATCTCTTAATTTTTGCGAGAGCTCAATGGCAAACAGTTCACATGTTGAACACAACATTTCCTACCTGTGCCAAACAACCGCTACAAGTGTAGTTCTGCCCATTATCTACACCATCATGTCTCTCACTGGCCTGCCTGGGAATGCTATTTCTCTTTGGGTGTTCATGCACAAGATTGACATCAAAACGTCCACCCATATCTACCTGATAAATCTAGGGATCTCAAACATGTTGCTCTGCCTCACCATGCCAGTCCAGGCTGCATATTACTCGCTTGGAATCACATGGGACCAACACAACACTATGTGCCAAATAGCAATAAATGGTCTTACTCCAGTGATCCATATCAACATCTGCATTGGTGTGATGATAATGAGCTGGGTGGCACTCAGTCGCTTTGCCTCACTAATTCAACATTCGCATGCAGACCCAAGCCGGTGGCTCAAAGTTCTACCCAGAGCCTTCTTTTGTCGAAAACGGCAAGCAAAACTGGCCTATGCACTTTGCCTAATCACCTGGGCTATTGTGGCCATAGCAGTCACATCCTTCGTGGTGCTGTACTCAATCAGGGCTGGAAGCGAGAAGGACGGTGACGGAAATGAAGTGTGTTACAGTGTGGCGGTGGAGGTTGGAGGGGAAGGATCTCACGTCTTCGCGCTGGTGGCTGTTTCATTGTTCTTCGTCTTCTTCCTGCTGGTCTTAAGCGCATACATGGCAGTGATCAGGCACATCTGGAGGTCCAAGAAAAGCACGATCATCTCTGACAGGCAGCGAGTCTATGCAAGAGTGTTTCGGAATATCGTTGTCATTAAGGTCGTGCTGGTGGTCTGTCTCCTGCCGTATCACATCTATAAGGCCATCTTCGTTAATATTGTCAATGAGCAGTCTTGGACTACATCACCCACAACAGAGGCTTGCCATCCACTATCCATGTACGTGGAGGTAAAAAGCATCCTCCTCTGTTTAGCGTCTCTGCGATGTAGCACAGACCCCATCATGTACTTCCTGCTGGACAAGACGTTTCGTAACCATGTACATAGCCTGATGAGATTACGCGCTAACGCAAAAGACAGTCAGTCATCAAAGTCGAATGGAGGACAGTTATCTCAGGCAACAACTGGGTGTCTTTAGACATTACTTGAGAGGATACTGTACGCTGACACAAAGGAGTCTCATTGTGAACAATGTTCCCTAACAGCTGAACAATGTTTGGCCGCACACACCAATAAGAAAGAGAAAGTGAATGTGATTCTCTTCAATAGGTTTACTTCCACATGTCCATTGTTCTTCAGTATTGACCTGAAGCTATGAGAACCTTACACAGTGCTGAGAAATGCTTTATAATAGAGGATATGCAGGCAGGCACAATGTGAAACCCAATGCAAACAAGTAATCTTTCAAATAGAAAAGTGACTAATCAGACAAGAATTGATCTGATGCTTCTGTTCCCACACCACTTTGAATTGCTGTATAGCTATATTGCTTGTGTAGCTATGAAGAGATCAGCAAAAAAAAAAAAAAAAAAAAAATGCTGTCATCATTTACTTACCTTAAAGTCATTCTGAACCTATATTACTTTTTTTCCTTTTGAAATATGTCTGCTTTTTTTTGTCCATGTCCTGGTGACATATGCCAAAATCCTTAAATGATTTAGTCCGCTTAAACCTATCCCCCTTTTTTTTATTCTGTTGCTAATTAAAGCCAGTAAGTCAAACAAGTTTGGAAAGACATCAGGGTGAGCAAATGACAACAGAATTTAGTTTGAGTGTGTGTATGCGTGTGTGTACTATCCCTTTAATGTGATTTCTTGCACATTTAAAGCATGCCACATTAACTTTTAATGATTGTACTCACATTTCAGGGTGTTTTTCAAATATGTTGTTATAGGTCTTGCCCATCCATGACAACTTGTTTTTTGTTTTTTTATTTGTTACATTACATATAGTTTCCCGTTTCCATTTGCATGCTGGTTCTTGTGGTATTGTGTTATAAGCTTCCCATTAGTTGTGAAAACTGTGCCTTTACATTATTTGCAGCACACTCATATGACTGTCATAGGTAATGATGCATGATGGACAAGGTATCCATTTATATTTCTGATAGAAGCAGCATTAAAAACCACTACTTTATAGACAGTAAATATTAAAGTCTCTCAGGAGCTTAAAAGTCTGCATCATTACTCCTATAAATAGCAAGATTATTTCCTACTTTGCTGTTGTGCTGTCAATCTAATCTCAGCAAGATAGCTGGCTCCATTAACCATTTTTTTCAGAATATAGTCCATCAAATTAAAGATCAAATCGTAGGCAAACTGTATCTAGAAAATCAGAAAACCATTTGCTTGGTGTAGCACCATATCAATGGTACATATGCTAAACATACAGAGCAATTCATGAAGAGCAAAGTAAATGTATAATCAAGATTATTAAGAAAACCTCTGAAAATGTTGCAGTGTTTACAAGTCAGCAAATTCTCAGCAGAGACTGGTTTCTTGGCACTCAAAACTGCTGTTCCTTTCCTATTCAAACTAAGCTGAATGTGACCAAATGCTCTGCTTAGAATAGAATATTCTGTTTCCAGATGATGTGTGAAAAAATCCTGGCTTCTGTAGTTACATTTAAAGGATTTGACGTAAATTATGACACACTGACCCCAGTAACCAAGATTATCTGTTCTAATAAGATCTCAATGCCCTGCAGCTATGGTAGGTTTGTATTTCTCTGAGGCATCATATTCTGGAGGTCTGATTTGATTTTATCTTACAAATCACATATATAAAGCCAATACGTATACTATACTCTGTCTAAAGTTTATTAAAGTCCCTGTAAAGTCAAAATTAAGTATGTGTTCACACCATAGAAAAATGTGTTATTAGCCACCCAGCCAAATTTGAATGATAAAAAAGCCGGCAAGTACATAAAATAAGCTATCAAAATCTTGAAAAAATGAGCAGTTATCTCTTTTCTCAAATGCTGGGGGTGTGTCCGCTGGCTGTGCTGAAACCACGCCCACTAGCGGGAAAGCTGTTGACGGTGATATTAGCTGATACTGCTTTCGGGACGGGAGGTTGAACACTGAGGCGGGAGATAGTCGTTTCGGCCCCGTTCACCAGTAACAGTGGATTATCAGTGAATCCCAGTTGTGTCTGAGGAAAGTTTATAAAACTATCCAGTGTAAAATGATCACTTCAGAGGCGGGTGTTGAAAGTGATCCTCAGCTCTTCACAAGGGGGTAATCCATCGACCGGAAGTTGAAGCCTCGCGGGAGTTGCCATCTTGTAGCAGAACTTCACTTGCGTTAGCATTCCCATTGACTCCCATTCATTTTGGCGTCACTTTGACAGCAAACAACTTTACATCTGAGGCATTTGAAGACCCCATTTGTAGTTTATTTATTTCTAAAGAAACACGACAATGTATAAATAGCTCCATTACCTTGTAGCTTATGTTATGGCCCCGTAGAAGCAGTTTTAGTGAAAGTAGGCTAACGATTGCGGCATACCCACACGACTCTCTGTCGCACGTAGAGAGATTACCGTATGGACAGGAGGAGAAGCTCACGTGCAATCGGGGAAACGTGGAGACAAAATGACAAAATAATTAATCAGAATACCTAGCAAAAGTGTCTCCTTCTCCTCGCTCATGGACAGCTCCTATTCACACTCTCCGCCTCTGCATGTTTCGGAAGGGAATGATTCAGATTTCTCATGCCACAGCACTAGAAGACAGACGGGTTGCTCTCGTCACAACTACGTCGTCAAACTCTGTTTGAGTCTGCGCGTCAGGGACGGAAGTGCTAAAAAATCGCCAAAAACGGGCTCCACGAGTTCCAATGAGATCGGTCTGTCCATTTCTTTTACTGTCTATGGCTCTTCACCAAGGTTGGTTCTCTAAAAACCTCTTCTTGATGTGATCGTTTTTATGAAATTTAAATGAAGATACTGATCTGTTTTGTACATGATCGCATCCAGGTAGTAGCCTATGCAGCCTATGCATTTCTGTGTCGAAAACTGTAGGCTCAGCTGTAGTTGTACTGACAGTCACTCGCGATTGAGCAGTGAATGCGAATGTGCTCGGGGAGTGTTATTGTGTGTAAGGGGAGAGATCAGACTCTGTGTGTCATCAAATAGGGGCGTGTCCAGGAGCTCATGAGCTCCAGTGCGTCATTGAGCCCTGTTTTAGCCCCGCCCAAACAATCCGTAAAATTGCAATGGTGAAAAACTGTTTTAACGGTCTAACTTCACATTTCAGTACTTCACAGTTCACAGTCTTTGTAATATGTTTTAGCAATAAATATGCAACATTTATAATGTGTTTAGAACTTTTTTGTAGAATTGCCTTTACAGGGACTTTAAAATTTGCCTTTGCATTTGTTCTTAGCACAGTTTAATTAAACCAGTGATTATTAAGTTGGATCAATACAAATTTGGAAAACATATTTTGAGCAGTAAAATAAATGTATTTCAGGGTATTTTATTTTCATGTTTAATATGTTTAAATGTTGTGTCACAGTTCTTAGGTTTTAGGTTTAAGGGTTTGTATTCAATAGCCTTTTCCATGTCTGCCAAATTCAAGTATATTGAGAATAAAGTTAAATAAACATGCATACAGTATTTCTTTAATATCAACCAAATTTACTGACTTTTATACAAGCTTTCATTAACAGAAGCACATCAGAAGCTTTTTTTTTGTGTGGCTTTTTTATGCTGTGAGCATAGTTGATCATATTTTTATTTATAGGCTGTGAGTTGTAACTGCGTTGTATTTGGATCTTAAGCAACTGATCATCATAACCCTATATTAATTTCACATTTAATTCCCTCCTATTGACAGCTGCAGGCCGTTTATAAGAAAAGAGAACATTCCTTTAGAAGCAGTTTACGGCAATGTGTAATTTTAGGATTTTTATTGACACATCTTTAAAATCACAGGGGGGGAGGCAATTCAACAAAAGTGTGAATCGCAAAGACCTCAGTGTGTAAAAAAGGAGTTTAATAGTCATCTGAAGCACTGGTGTGTTCACGTGCAAAGGAAAATACGATATTTTCCACTTGTGAACTGGTATTTACCAGTGTGTTGAGTTCAAGTGCTTTTGTTGTCGTAATGTGGTAAAAAGATGGAGATCCAGGCCTGTTATTTAGCTAAAACTATTTTAGATTGCTTAAGTCTTCTGCTACAGGAAGAAAATGATTTATCAAAACTCAAACAGTAAATAATATGCTGAATATTTTGTAGATCATAAATAGTACATATTTTTACCATCATGACTCTCGCGTTGCTCTCCGGCATTTTGAAAAGGTCAAAGGTTATCTCATCTTGGCAACTCGTGCATCGAAATATTCTATGTGCTGCCCAGTGGAAAATACCACATGAGGGGTGTTCATGTGCATTTTCCACGTCGGCTTTTGATATTTATAATTACCATCGCACGTGAACACACCATAAGACACCACTGAGCTTACCTTCACATCCCGGTGAATGATGTTGTTGTCATGGCAATACCGTAATGCCTCTAGGATCTGTCTCATGTAGTGACTAAAGGAATAGAGAAGAGAGGGTGGGAAAGAGAGAAACCCATTTTAATCTGAATGGAAAGAAAGTGGGAAGTAGGTTTGGAACTATATGATGGTACTATATGAGTAAATGATGACAGAATTTTCTTTTTGGGGGGAACTATCCTTTTTAACACAGATAACAAAGTCTAAAACTTTACGGAGAGCACAGGAACAAGAAATGTATGAAACTGGCCTTAGAGCTGTTTACCTGGCGACTGCCTCACTGTAAACAAAACCAGCGTCTGCTCTCTTCACAATCTCAAAGCAGAGATCTGCTCCATCCATACTGAAAGACAGAACAAGACAAGAAACAATATATTAGCAATATAAAGTCAAATACTGGTCAATCAGTTCTAGGTTCATTTATGATTGAACTTTACGGGAAACAAATACAAATCTTTAAGATATTGGTGAAAAACAATTGTGTCTGTGACCCCGCCTACACTGAAATGTAATTTGCCCCAAATCCCATCATATATCTATATATTAAACATCAAGGTTGATTTCAAAAACTTTTGCAACTTTGAGGGCCAGATGTATGTACATTTGCGAACGCAGCGTTAATAGCGTCATGGCCAAACGCTTGATGTGAAACTGCAATGTGCGTGTTATGTACCAAACCTGGAGTTCATCAGGTAATCAGCGCCTGTCCCCATCCACTATACCGTAAATTGCGTAATTTCCGTAAATTGAAAATTTAAACGTGCAATTGAATGGTCCTCCTCCTCTCACTGCTGACTGTATGAAATGATCCTGATGCCAATAAATGTAATGTAGCGAGGAGTTTAACAACTGCTGGAATGGAATGTGAACGCTGATTCGGAGCTTAATGGTTTTGTTTTCACAAAAGTGTAATTCTTGTGGCAAAAATCTTTTCAGCTTCTCTCCTTAGCCTATGTCTTAGTCTTGCTCGGATTACAGCTGCTATTTCACCAAGAGGCATACGTAAGGAAACCCGCTTCCTAAGTTACACCTGCTTTTAAGAGGTGGACAATTTTCATCACGGTGCATCCCGTTCATACATATCTCGCCATGGTTTTATGCACACTTTTCGAAACAAATACACCTGAAGTGGGCAGAAAAGTGTTAGTACATCTGGCCCTCAGTGTGAGATGGTCCTCAACATGAAATCCAGGGGGAGGAATGGGATCCAGATCCAACTCCTCCCACCTTACATATACCTAAACCTACCCATCTCCATCCCCTGATCCCTAACCCCACCCCTAATCCAACCCATCTGAAGACCCATTCCCCACCCCAAGTGAAGACACTTTCAATGCAAAACGTCTTAAGTGTGATTTTTGCATCTAAAGGCAAAACCCGAGCGGCATGCTGTTAGTTCCCCATTATCTCTGAGGACAAACTCAACTGTAAGTCAATTGTGGCCAATTTTAGAAATAAACACTTTTCTGATTTAAATATTTTCCCAATGCTTTAACAATAAGATGTGTTGTTTCCAGAGGGCAGCAAAGCTCGGGAAGCTCCTACTTTTGTGTTGGCTCGTGTCTCTAAGGCCTTTAAAGAAAATCCCTTGAGAGGCAGCTGCGCTTCTCCAGATAAGAACTCACACTTCATGAAAGTTCTTTGAGAAAAGCTTGGCACTTCAGATAAGCATATGAGCATTTAGCATTTGGGGAATTAAAAAGCTCACCCTAGTCTACAAAACTGCTGAGAGAGCAATAGACACAGGCTCCTCTAGACAGAGAATAGGATGTTCATGTCTATGTTCATGCTTTTTAGAGTTCACCGACCAAACCTCACCACAATATGCCTCTATATAGCCAAACCTTCAAAACGTTGTTCCTTTCACACACTCCAGACAAATGTGTTGGACTCACATGTGCTACAATAAACAAAGAAACAGCAATGCGTTTTGATTTCTTGTGTACATGAGTACACGTGTAAAGCTTGTCGATGTTATGTTTCCCAATGCAACAAATCCAACATTTAAATTAAAAATGTTTGATTGCATTTGGGAGTTTATGTGAACAAAGAATTAATGGAATAATAAAACAAGTGCAGATTTGCTCAGAATGAAGGACTTACAACTCAAACACCATGTAGAGCATGCCATCAGAGCTGTAGGTCTCCAGAAGCTCCACTATGTGAGGATGTTTCAGCATGTGACAGATGCTCGCTTCCCTCTTCAGATCTACAGGAAGACAAAGAGGTGAATTTCAGTTTCAAATTGAGTCACTTTCAGGAAATGTATTTTTGTACACACCAATTTACTATTTTTAGCAACATTAAAATAAACTTTTATCCAAAGTTTTGGTGGTTTAAATGTAAGCATAATGAATTATCTTGTTTCTATGTTTATTATCGGTAATATCCCAACTCAATACAAAAAGTCAACCTCAGCACCACTTATAAAACTAGTTAGCACGATTAACAAAAAAAATGCACGAGTGCACAATTAGATATTTGTGGTGAGAGAACTGCATAGTCAACCCCACACACACCGCTACTCTTCTGGTATATAATTAAAATGGTTGGCATTCAACAATAACAGCAAAAAGAAAATTGTAAAATGGAACATTAATGGAACATGCTATAGTGCGATTCACAAACACATATATTACGTGTATCATACACTTTGACGAAGGAACTACCATGGATAAAACTTTTTAAAAATCATACAATAGAGGGGTCAATGATGTGGTGACGCTACGTTTTTGTCCAGATCTATTGATGCATTTAAAAATATAGTGCAATTCGTGCATACAAAGGATTAAATACATCTCTCCTATGACAAACGGTTTTATTTTCTGTATCAAAATTAATTTAGATATTCAAAAAAAAAAAAAAAAAAAAACGGTTTGGGTGTTACAACTGTTCCAATATCATTAATGGATATAAAAAAAAAAAAAAAAAAAAAAGAATTAGAAAACACCACCCCTACCACCCCACAGAGACAAAGCAGATACAGTATACAGACCAGAAAACATGACAGAGACTTTAAGATGTGTGAGGTTGGAGTTTTGCTGGTGTGCAACAAAATCTAGAACACTATTATTATAATGTAACACTTAAATCAACATCTGCTCAGTTGAGGAACATCTCTCCGGCAGTCAACAACAAAAAGTAATAGTGGTCCATCTTAAGACTCAACATCATCAGACCGACCAGCCCAGAGGCTTGTTACTGATCAGCCATAAAACAGACACTCCTCTGAGTGAGGCCTATATAGTATGCAGACTACAGCATGGATCTTATTTATTTAAACCATCAACCAGACAATATAACTGAGACTTTAAATTATGAGAGCCAATGGAGTAAAATCACTTATTACAGGGAAAAAATAAAGCCCCTAATAAAAGCCATAAAATAAAGTGTTTTTATGACACTTGACGTTAACTGGTCCATTCAAACAGACTTTTTGTCTTTAACTTGAAATGTTTTGATTACCAACTGTGCTTGTGACAAAAATAGTTATTTTTCCAACAAAACGTAAAGCAGAAACATCGACAATAATCAGAAATGTGTCTTGAGCAGCAAATCAGCATGTGAAGAGTTCAGATGCAAAAGCCTCTAAATGCCATTTGAAATTTTCCTCTTTAATGATGATTTTTATCAAACTTGTATATTTATGTTCAGTGATTTCACTTAAATGGCAATGATAATTACCTATTAATTGTTATTTAAGTGAAATTACTGAACTTACATATACAAGTTTGATAAAAATCATCATTAAAGAAGAAAATTTCAAATGGCATTTAGAGGCTTTTGCATCTGAACTCTTCATATTAGAATCATTTCTGGAGGATCATGTGACACTAAAGACTGGAGTAATGGCTGCTGAAATTCAGCTTTGCATTACAGAAATAAATTACATTTTAAAAAATATTAAAATAGAAAAGAGCCGTTTTAAATTGTAATAATATTTTACAATATTACTGTTTTACGATAATAAATGAGAGACTTTATTAGAAAACATAAAAAAAAAACGTCACATTTTTGAAAGGTACTATAAATGTTTAAATGCAGCTTTATTATCAAAAATACTTTTTTCAAACCAGAGTTTACAAGTTCGTCATGGTTTGTGAGTGGCTCGTCTCCAGACTGCAGTGTTTATTAAACAAGTGCTGTGGCAGTTCTGTCTTATGGCATTGCATCTGGCCTCTTAATGACCACCCCATCACTATGACACCACCTCCACTAATATGCCTCATGTCTGGAGGTGAGAGAGGAAAGGATATACCACTTTTAGGTTCGGCACTTGCACAGTACAGTAAGCATTGATTGCAAGCCTAGATGAACCTAAAGCACTGATGTTTAATGTGACATAATATAACATAAGTATGATGGTTGAGAGAACATGAGACTATTGAACATTGGCTCTTTTATCTGATTTCAGCATATACACTCATCTAAAGGATTAATATGAACATCATACTAATACTGTGTTTGACCCCCTTTCGCCTTCAGACCTGCCTTGATTCTACGTGGCAGTTGATTCAAGTTCAACAAGGTGCATTCTTTAGAAATGTTGGCCCATATTGATTGGATAGCATCTTGCAGTTGATTGAGATTTGTGGGATGCACATCCAGGGCACAAAGCTCCCGTTCAACCACATCCCAAAGATGCTCTATTGGGTTGAGATCTGGTGACTGTGGGGGCCATTTTAGTACAGTGAACTCATTGTTTAAGAAACCAATTTGAAATGATTTGAGCTTTGTGACATGGTGCATTATCCTGCTGGAAGTAGCCATCAGAGGATGGGTACATGATGGCCATAAAGGGATCAACGTGGTCAGAAACCAGACTGATCTCATGAAATGGCATGTGTATGACACGCCAATTCATATTTCCATTTTTGGCGTGCTATCAACACGCATAATCGCTCTTCAGTGTGTTTATGAACACCGTTGACTTAATGTTACATTACTGTATATATAAATATATGACCTACCCGAACCCCGTCCCTAAACCTACCTGTCACTGGGGTTAATACCATTTATGAGTCTTCCCCAACCATCCTAGGAAAAAAATATATCGCTCCCCAGATGTAGATCTACATTTTGCTTCGTTTCGCTCGGACATTTAACGGCGTGTACATACACGTGGATAGCTCAAAATGCATATAGATAACACACCACTTGATTTGAATATGGCGTGTATGTTTACGCAAAAGTCATGATGTCATGTTGCAGAAACAATGCTAAGGCAGGCCATGGCACTTAAACGATGCCCACTTGGCACTAACCACATCATTACACCACCACCACCAGCCTGCACAGTGGTAACAAGGCATGATGGATCCATGTTCTCATTCTGTTTACGCCAAATTCTGACTCTACCATCTGAATGTCTCAACAGAAGTCGAGACTCATCAGACCAGGCAACAATTTTCCCAGTCTTCAACTGTCCAGTTTTGGTGAGTTCTTGCAAATTGTAGCCTCTTTTTCCTATTTGTAGTGGAGGTGAGTGGTACCCGGTGGATTCTTCTGCTGTTGTAGCCCATCCGCCTCAAGGTTGTCTGTGTTGTGGCTTTACAAATGCTTTGCTGCACACCTCGGTTGTAACGAGTGGTTATTTCAGTCAAAGTTGCTCTTCTATCAGCTTGAATCAGTCGGCCCATTCTCCTCTGACCTCTAGCATCAACAAAGCATTTTTGCCCACAGGACTGCCGCATACTGGATGTTATTCCCTTTACACACCATTATTTGTAAATCCTAGAGATGGTTGTGCGTGAAAATCCCAGTAACTTGCAGATTGTGAAATACTCAGACTCGGCCCGTCTGGCACCAACAACCATGCCATGCTCTAAATTGCTTAAATCACCTTTCTTTCCCATTCTGACATTCAGTTTGGAGTTCAGGAGATTGTCTTGACCAGGACCACATCCCTAAATGCATTGAAGCAACTGCCATGTGATTGGTTGATCAGATAATTGCATTAAGGAGAAATTGAACAGGTGTTCCAAATCCTTTAGTTGAGTGTAGATGTGCAATAAAGTTATATTCCAATTGTTAAAATCTCTAGGGTACAATGTCTTGTAGCTTATTATACTACATTCTTAGCTTATACTACATTGTCAAAAAATAATTAATTAAATTGGCTCTAAAGTTTCCATTGTACTTAAGTTATGTTGTGTTTATTCAGTTGCAATTATCTAAATGTGCAGCACCTCTTCCATCTGCTCCAGCTGTTTAAAGCCTGTGTTTCAACTGTGGGGTGCTTAGGGACTAATGGGAAAATCTGGGACACTCATGAGGAGTCGATGTGTACCTTTAATATGATGGAAGGGCAATCTGAAATTCAACTCGATTATTCGAAGAGGAAAATCTTTCAAATCAGAGGGTGAGATTTACTCACGGAGAAGAGGCAGCTTGGTTTGGAAGTTTGGCACAACATTCCCACACATTCCAGACACTCTCTACTCTCGATCTCTATTCAGCTTCCTCTAACGGAGTCTACCCTGGGACATTCCCATGACAATTGGTGTCTACAAACGGCCAAATTTCTCACAACAAAATCGGCGACACATGCACATTTTACGGCTTGAGGGCTTACTGAGATGCAGGAATAAAACATGTTGGCTGGCTCCAGCAGGAAGGAGAGCTGACAGCAGACGTCCAGCACCTGAACAATCCCACTCATGACAGATAAACACAAACACACTCGCACTGCTGACCTTATGCTGTCCCGCTGGACTCAGGCGTGCTTTGTTTTGCACTGTGCACTGTGCGTGAGAATGTGCGTTTTGAAGTGATGGGCAGTACATCACGACGACAAACCTGCGGTCTAGTGGTTAGAACAAATGTCTTTACACGTCAAACAGTGGTGCTAATATGGATGACAAGAATTCAGATCTGGCTTGCAACTTTCTCCTGTTCCCTGCTCTTCTAATAATTTTGATTCCATTCTCTACTACTTAGGCTAGTTTAAATTAGTCTCCAATCAATTTGTTTTTTTTTTAAATGTTGAAATTAAGCTGATATAACAATTTAATTTAAATATGGTATAAAACATTCAAAACATTACTGCAATAAAATTACAATTTTATTTAATATTTTCTAAAACCATTGAAATGACTGATTTCAAAATAAATCAGTTTGGGAAATTTTGGGGAAAAGATTTATAATTTAGCAAAATATCCTTGATTCAGTTCTGTAACCCTATTATAGACTACAGTATTTATTACACAAATATTTTTTTTTTTAAATAATTAAAAAAGAAAATAAACACTACACTTGGATGCACTAATGAGCACTTGGAATCAACAATATATTTTCTAAAATAAAGACCAGGTTACTTATTATATATACAGTACTAAGTAAATAAAATAAATCAATGTATATAAATATGAATAAATAAAATAATATTTTTTTGTTCCCATTCCCATCATCTGTTCCCATTCGTCACTGCCTAACATCATTAAAAAGAAAGTCATATCGGTCTGGGTGGAACAAAAGAAGGATGAATAAATGATTACAACATTTTCTTTTTGAGTACTCCTTATTATGCATTACCATTTTTCAGTCATTTACATGCACAAAGCCACTTGAAGTGGAATGATGCAAAATCATGACATAGTTATGCGTAAATAGCTTCAATGCTTTCTGTGATATCCAGTTTATGCAAAGTACCACATTTGTGCAAACAACAATTAAAACATTTGAAGTATTCAAGTCTGTTGCAAAGTATTTTTAACAGATTGTGTGTCAGAGCGTCAGTGTGTCAGCGTCTCAATCAGCTATTCTGGGGGTATTCCTTACACCAGGGAATGATATACTGCACATTAACCGTTTGAATGTTGTGGAGAAATGTGCTTCTCTTTTAACTGCATTAACATTTAATGTCCTCCTACTCCAATATAGCACATATGAGACACAGAGGCACCGAGGAGAATATGGAAACAATCAGTCACCCTGACGCGGTAAATAAAGAGGACTGAGACGAAGGCAAGCAATCGGCCCATTTATAGAGCAAAGAATGGGGGAAAAAATGAACATATATCACTCTATGAAGATAAGCAGGCAAATCAACCTGTGCACACAAAATTACATTAGCCTGTGAAACACAAATGATACCTGCTGAAAAATGAGCACCATCACTCACACAGCACCATAACTAATAAAGGAGTGAAATATTCTCACAATCACTCAGGCAATTTACAACTGCAGGAAAGACCTTCAATTCAATGGCAACCATGACGCCGCTCTATCTTTCTATCTTGCTTCATAAAGAATGAAATGTGTGGCAATCTCTTTGAAAGCAGATGAGAGTTCTGAAGGTTGCAGACAGTCCAGATATTTTGCCCTGACCTGAACCTCAAGATGAGGACTTCCATATAAATAAAAAAGATAATAAAAAAAAAATCTTATCACCAACTAAAATCTGAGAGTGACAAACTGAGACAAAAGTTTAAAGTTCCAGTGGCTTTCACTCTTGAGCTGCCAATATGCAGCTGCCAATACAAAATTAAGCAACATTACGATTACAGAAATGTTAAATCTTAATGTGCTTTCATTTGGTCATTACGTTTAAGACTTGTTAGAATAGTTTTGCTATCTTATCTTGCAACTTGTAAGAATGAGACTGTTAAGAAAGAGTTTTTAATTAAAATATCAGTAGCAAAATAACCATTAGAATTAGTAAATTTGATTCATAATCATTTCTGCAGTGAAACGGTTTAAATGAATCGATTCAAACCAATGATTCACTGATTAGTTAGGATGATGGCTCATGAAGTCTTTTAGTATGTGGATAAATATTGCAGATTGAATTGATTCAATAATCAAAGAATCAAAGAGCTTAATGTATTGTTTTATTAATGCCTAATGCCTATATTTGTGTATGAAATATCATATGCAGGCATGCATGTATATATTTCGTCATTATGAGAGTATCATATAAAATTGTAAAGGCTAGAAGTCCCAGCATGCTTTTTATAGCTTCACAATGTCTTCCTGGCAGCCATAAAAATGACAAAAGCCCTAAGGTGCACAGTGCTGCTGAACCTGAAGAATCAAAAGAGGAAGAAACACAGCAATGATAATAACACCCATTGTGATGAATGAAAGGTCATTGTTTGTTCAGGCACCCTCCCACTGGTCACTGTTGTTTACTGTTGTAATGACAGAGCTTTACTTTCTATGAACTCAAAGGCCATGTACACACTGCAGCCAAACTGAGATGTCCATTCACCTTTTAGTGCTTAATCCTGTTCTGTACACGCACAGTTAAATCATTTACAGGAGTGACAACCACATTCTACTGCCAACATTTTAGAAAACCGCTTTTGAAAAATTCAATGCATTGTGTATGAAACGAACTGAACAACTACTTGTTGATGGCGTTTTTTAACGTGTATCAGAGATGTTTCTCTCTTCTGTATGTGACATCACAGGGAAAGTGGTAAAAGCCTTGACTTGTTTGTGTTGCCAGATCTTGTTAGAAAACAGAGAAAAAAAACAAGCCCACAATAAACTGAAATGACTTCAAATGTTTCATTCTGAAAATAAGACCAAAATATCACACCCCACACTTTTGCTTTAATAACCCATAAACCCGAGTGCTTTATGAGCCAAACTGAAAAACAAGCCCAAAATGATGCTTATAAATAGACATGGCTAATTTATTAGAAGTATAAGCAAAACACAATGCCTCCGTCGACTGAACATATAAGCATTTTGTTGCTGGACACCAAACACACAAGATGCCAGAACTTTGCTATGGTTACCACGATGTCAATCATCACAGTTTCAGGAGCAAGTTATGTTCCGTAAACACACGGAACAATAATTTATTGGACTCACTCCCGCATTTGGCCAAAGATACTTAACCTTATCAAAGACACTCTCAAAGAAACGGTATAATCTTAAAGAGTAAAACACAACACACAGATGAGCTGATAGCGGTAGAGCCAGCTAGTGTGATGTGAACTATAGGCCACTACTGACATTAAACATAGATTAGACAATATCCATCTTAAATTATATTTTTATGAAATATCTCAATTTATATATTTGCCATGTAGAAAGATTCAAACTGCTTAAAGGACAAAATAAATTAAACAATCAAGTTAAAAATAATCAAGGTACAGTATTTTAAGGTACATAAACTCAAGGTGCAGAAACAGTTTTTATCATTTGAGAAATATTTCGAAATTGAGAGCATGGTTGTCCAAAGCTGACATGGAGATGATTATTCATGCCTTTATTTATTATTGTTTAGATTATTATAATTGTCTGTTTTTTTACTTGTTTTAACAAATCTTCGTTGAGTCGTCTCCAAATAGTGCAAAACGCTGCAGCCAGGTTTTTAACAGGCACCAACAGAAGGACACACATTACACTGGTTTTATCCACACTCCATTGGCTTCCAGTCAAACATAGAATTTATTATAAAATTTAAGTTGTGACTTTTAGAGCACTACATGGACAGGCCTCCCAGTACATCACAAACCTGTTGACCCCCTCATCCTCCTCCTGCAATCTGCGGCCCTCAGGTCAAAACCTCCCCAAAACCAACTTTAAAACTTGGGGGATCTGCCTTGCCCCCAAACTCTGAAACGCCCTGCCACTGTCGCTGCATGTGGCCGAATCTGTTGATTCTTTTAAAAAGCAGCTGAAATGTAAAGTACTTTGTGATTTCTATCTCAGATAGGTGCTATATAAATACAGTTTACCTACTTACTAGTGTTTTCTACACAGCGTATATATATATATATATATATATATATATATATATATATATTACTCAAATGTTTTAATAAATGAAAATTACATGCAGAGACTTTTTCACATTTTGCAAACAAATCATTGAATCAATCCGACAGTTTAAACTGATTTACAGAAATGAATCAAGGCTCAAAAAACGAGTCTAATGACAGTCTTTGGGAAACTTAATGACCTATTAAAAGCACATTAAATCATTACAATGTTGGTTCATTTTATTTATTTTAACTAGCATCACTTACCAATAGCAATAACCCTACCGTAAATCTCAATCCTTAAATTTACAAGTCGAAAATCCCTTCAAGCAAATAGGCAACTCATTTGAATGCAAATGCCTGGACCAATCAGCAGACAACTCTGGACACATTATGAACTTTCTGCTTAAACAAGAAGAACAATCTACTACAGAAATGTGTGTAGCCGAGAATTTCAATTTGTCTAAAATATTAAGCAGAGATTATTTATATGAAAAATACATTTAAAAAAGCAGTGTATCTAGTCTAGTTTACTTGCTGTTGAGTGCACCAGCGAATCTGATGCCATAAACCTCTCACATTTTTGCTAATCCACTTATGAGACCTTCCAAAGAAGTATTCCTTGCATTATTCCAGGATGCTTTTTCCTGGGGGACTAATAAAGATCTCTGCAACCTGACTCTTAAAAGTTGAGTAAAGTTGGCCAATTGGAATGAAACTGCAGACATGTCATGTAATTACTTTGTGTGAACAAACCGTAGGAAGTCTGTGAGCATTTTATTTATGCTGGGCCAAGACTGAAGCATATGTGGCCTCTCTCCTTCACACCAGTGCTGTCACTAACCCAAGTAAACAGTGATCCATCAAACAGAGTATCAGAGAGCCACCTGACGCTGTGTTCCACTAACCAGCCAAATGACCCGCATAGCTTTTATAAAATGACATCCAAACCAGCCCCCCCAAAACCAAAGCACAGAGCTTTAAAATCATTCACCACACTGCTGTCAAATATCTCAAACAAACACTCAATCTAGTTAGTCAAAGACAGGAGAACAGATCAATGATGAGGAAGGATATAAACAGTTCTGGGAAATTGAGAAAGATACTTAAGTGATGCTTTTAGAGGATAGCAGAAGTAAAGCCCTTCTGCTTTACAACTGGGCTATTTCTGTATCCTCTTAAACAAAAGTGGAACATATGTCTTTCTGAAAGAGGAGTTTGAAGGTCCAAATTAACGTCTTTCTGAATAACAGCCAGTTATCAACTGTATGGCAATAATTTGAAGCTCATTTCTAAATGATAGCCTACACACTCAAACCCACACTGTGTGGAGAGCGCTGACACATTTTGACACATTCAGTGAATGTTTCTTCAACTAGGAGCATGTTTGGCCCTGTGGACGTTTAGAAGAAAAACAAACACTTAATATGAAGAGTTCAGATGCAAAAGCCTCTAAATGCCATTTGAAATTTTCTTCTAAAATGACCATTTTTATCAAGTTCGTATATTTAAGTTCAGTAATTTCACTTAAATGACAATTAATAGGTAATCTTCATTGCCATTTAAGTGAAATTACTGAACTTAAACATTCAAGCTTGATAAAAATGGTCATTTTAGAAGAAAATTTCATATGGCACTTAGAGGCTTTTGCATCTGAACTCTTCATATATATATATATATATATATATATATATACAGTAGATGTCTTCAGTGCTAATAGACATACAGTGGGGCCAAAAAGTATTCAGAAAAAGTAATCAGCCACTGATTGTGCAAGTTCTCCTACTTAGAATAATGAGAGAGGTCTGTAATTTTCATCGTAGGTAGGTACTGTACACTTCAACTGAGAGACTTTTTATATTTAAAAATAAAAATCCAGGAAATCACATTGTAGGATTTTTAAAGAATTTGTTTGTAAATTATGGTGGAAAATAAGTATTTGGTCACCCACAAACCACCTGTAACTTCTTTAAGAAGCTCTTCTGTCCTCCACTTGTTACCTCTATTATTGGCACCTGTTTGAACCAGTTATCTGTATAAAAGACATCTGTCCACAGCCTCAAACAGTCACACTCCAAACTCAACCATGGCCAAGACCAAAGAGCTGTCGAAGGACACCATAGAAAATTGTAGACCTGCACCAGGCCGGGAAGAGTGAATCAATAGGCAAGCAGCTTGGTGTGAAAAAATCACAATTGTCAGAAAATGGAAGACATACAAGACCACTGATAATCTGCCTCGATCTGGGGCTTCATGCAAGATCTCATCCCGTGGGGTGAAAATAATCATGAGAACGGTGAGCAAAAATCCCAGAACTACACGGAGGGACCTGATGAATGACCTGCAGAGAGCTGGGAGCAAAGTAACAAAGGCTACCATCAGTAACACACTACACCGAGAGGGACTCAAATCCTGCAGTGCCAGGCATGTCCCCCTGCTTAAGCCAGTACATGTCCTGGCCCGTCTGAAGTTTGCCAGAGAGCATATGGATGATCCAGAAGAGGATAAGGAGAATATCATGTGGTCAGATGAAACCAAAATAAAACTTTTTGTAAAAACTCAACTTGTCGTGTTTGGAGGAAGAAGAATGCAGAGTTGCATCCCAAGAACACCCTGTGAAGCATGGGGGAGGAAACATCATGCTTTGGGGCTGTTTTTCTGCAAAGGGGACAGGAAAACTGATCCGTGTTGAAGGTAGAATGAACGGGCCATGTATCGTGAGATTTTAAGCCAAAACCTCCTTCCATCAGTGAGAGCCTTGAAGATGTATATATATATATAGGTTGGTCAAAATCAAGCCCCGGGATATATCCTTCATATAAGTGACCGTAGATAAAGGAAAAACGCCATGCAGAGACACACAATATATATATATATATAAATAAAAAAAAAACTGACATCATCTTACTCTAAAGCTCAACCTGTGCACACCGACATGGATTTCACGTCATGTAGAGACAAATCAGAGGCTGTTAACATAGTCACTCTTTTATTTTTAAATAGAGTGAGAAAAAGTTGCAGTCAGCATGTGATTCAAATGTGCTGATGGGGGACTCACTGAGTTTCACATCCACATGCACAGTGTGGCATCCATGGCTCTGACAGCACAACACAGCTGTTGACACACATATACAGCAAACACACACCTCCCATGATCTCTCAGCCCCTGGAGAGCTGCTATTCAGGCCAGTATTGGTAAACAGAAACTCTAATTCAATATTAATACTTGACAAGCTCCATTTTTTGCAAGTAAATAAAACAGCTACTCAGTTTTATCTGACTCTCACTGACTAGTAAAGTAAAACATATATATCGAGCCTACATATACTTTTATAAATGCAAGTTTTATTGTATATTTGATAAAACAGCATAAAAATATATAGAATAATATAATGTAGAAATAGTATAGTTTTATTCTATTTGAATCTAGAGCATAAATACTAGGACAATTTGCACTGCTGAGAGGACTATTATAATTCACTCATCTTTATTTTCTATTTTACTAATCTTCCTGTACTGGAAGCTTCTACTGTCACCACAACATGCAAAAAGTCTTGACAATAAATCTCCTGATTCTGAAAAAAAGCATTGCTACAGCTATAACGCTAAAAGACTAGATGTTACATTTGAGAAAAGCCCCATCGAAAATTTTGATTTATGACTTGAAAGGCACAGGAGGATCTAAAAATCAATTCAGCATCTTTTTTTCATTTAGTAATAACGGAAATCCATATTTCACAATTCTTTGTTGGGGTGCCAAGCTTCAGAATAATTCCACACATACAGTAAAGAGAGGTGTTCAGTTAAAGATGTGTCATGGCTGAGTCAGCTCTGAGTAGACTTATGGGATTTATGGTGGGGACAATTTGTGACAAGGAAGTAAAAAGACCCTCAGTCCATGGTTCATTCGTTCCTAAGGCCCTTGTTGAATACACTTCTTATCACATCCAAGAAAAAAAGAGGTGGTTAGAAACAGTTAGATATACTGGATAAATCAAAACATGTTCCAAAATATTTTGAGGGCAGAACATATAATTATGGGCCAATGTTTATACTTTTGCTTTAACTCCAAAACTCAGCCATGAGCTAGAGATGTTTGCTGATACAAACATCTCTAATTAGTTACAACAAATGTACTGTAATAATCTAACATCAATGAGACAGAGGTTAAGATGAGAACAATTAAAAGTCAGCATGGACATGGGTACATCTGACCTAATCTTTAAGGCATTGGCCTAATAATGATCGTCAGCAAAGGCCTAGAAAGTGGTCCTTCTCTCTTTGTTGTATCCTCTGGCTCCATCTCTCAATCTTTAGAGGCAGGTTGGCTGATTAATTAAAAATTGTCTCCCTAATTGTCTTCCAAGTGTTGTAATAATCAGAGGGAAAGTGTGGTGGTGTCCACCCCACCGCTGGCATGGGTTACAGATGCATGGCTTTAGCACCATGTACGATATACTGTATATATATATATATATATATATATATATATATATACATATATACACTGTAGTAAATCTATACCATATATAGCTTATCATCTTAAAATAATTTAATAACAAACATGTATATACTGTATATATATATATATATATATATATATACTTGGTCCTTAGGTGTGCACACATTTATGAATTATATGGACTCCTTATATCATTTGGTTATTTGGTGTCCTCTTGGAGTGTCCTTATTTGAAAAGACACCTACATTTAACTGAAATAAGCTTGAAGAAAATGCAGTTTTGTGAGAATCACCCTTCAATCAGATGGTTCACCTTTCTGGATACAGCAAATGACGACACATTGAATGTGTTAAACAAGATAAATGCGGTATGAACTATGTGATTAATCGTAACTACAACAGTAAACAGTAAACACTCTGACCTAGAAACTGATGTGACATTAACCAAAAGTAAATCATATATATTTTAACTTGAATAAGAAAGTACCTTGAGGATTTTTTTATTTGCTTGTCTCTGTATAGTAAAAAAGTAATCTAAGGCTGGCTCATCAGTGCTCTAGCAAAAGGAAACAACCTTTGGAAGGTTGCTAAATGCTTCCGGAGAGAAAGAATAAGCAAGACTTTTTGATATCTCAGGGAGAAGAGGTTGAAACAAAGCACACTGATCTGATCCATAGGGAAAAACAGTTCACCCAGGCTAACAACCTCTGCGTCTACAGCTTTCTGAGCAAATCATTTCATGATTCAGTGACTTTATACAAATGTTGCGAAGGAGCAAACATGAAAAGCAATGGAGGGTCTTTTAAATTATAATTGTGGATTTCCCAGAGGCTGTTCGGAGGTTTTCCTCTCTGTATATTTCCTGAATAGAACCACTTTGAAAAACATACACAAAACACTCTCTTTTCCAAAAATAGCACTAAATAAATTGGGTAGCTAAACAAAAAGGTAGCAGTAACCTCAAAACAACCTCTTGTTGCAGAACACAATGCTGGAGATCTGCATTGGTGATGATGATAATGGTTACAATGTTTACCATTCGGCTGTTTGCGTGTGCAATGGTGAAGACTTTTGGACTTCCCGTAGAGAGGAAGAGAGTCCCAATAAAGGAGTCCATCTCTCTGCCTCCTGGAAGCGATATTCCCGTTGATTCTGGACAAATCCCCCCCCCCCCCCCAATCAATATCAATAGAACCACTAATGTTCGATTGCAGTCCTCTGGATGACCGCACACATTTTTAAAGAATTTGCTAGGGGGAAAAAAGCACAAGGTGAATGACAGGGGGCTACAGAAGAACCAGAATTCATATAGAGAGGGGCTGTGTTGTTCAGCAGTCTCTCTCACACGTGATGGCTTATCTAGGACTCTGAAAACTGGAGGAATGAATAAGTAGATGGAATAAGAATGAGTGAGTCCAACAGTCCGGAGCACTTGGCAAAGATGTAACAAAGCAAACGTGGTGAGCATTGAGGGATGGATTGTCTTTTTTAAGGAATGAAGAACAAAAATATTTTTCAATCATATATTATATTTTTTAATATCTACAGAAATGTCTGCTGAAGCGGAAGTCAAGAACGAATATTGTGTGTTGGAATGTCACTATACCAAACTGGAAAATTGGCACAAATGACTGTAGAAATACATAACCTAACCATTGTTGGTGTATCAGAGAGACGATGGAATACCTTTGGAGAAGTAGCAACTGCCACTGGAGAGATCTTTCTCTATTCAGGGAACCTCAAAGAAGAAGACCCCCACACCCTCAGAGTAGGAATATTCCTTTCAAAATATGCAGTTAAAAGCCTCATCAAATAGGAACCAATTTCAGAACGAATTATCACAGCCAGGTTTACAACAAAAAGGATGTAATATCACATTCATCCAATGCTACGCTCCCACCAACACTGCCGTTTATGAAGAAAACGAGACCTTTTACCAACAACTACAGGCGGTCTTTTCAGAAGAATCCCAAAAGAGACATCAAGAGATAAGACCACTAGATGAGCCACTAGCAAAACAATTTGTGTGTACAGATCACATTGCAACACTCAGAATGATTGTCGAACAATGCATCGAATGGCAGTCATCATTACTTATAAACTGTCGACTTCGAAAATGCCTTTGACAGCCTAGACAGAAACATTCTGTGGAAGCTTCTCCGACATTATGGAATACTCATAAAACTGGTCAACTTCATTAAATGCATGTCTGATGGATTCACAGGTCAAGTCACCTCACATTGTAAGCTCTCAGAAAACAGGAAATAAAAACAGGAGTACGTCAAGGCTGCTTACTGTCTTCCCTCCTCTTCCTCACTGCCATCGACTGCACAATGAAAATGTCAGTGGATGGTCAAAGGACAGGACTACAGTGGAACCCTTTTGAGCAACTGGAAGATCTTGATTTTGCTGATGACCAGGCTATGATTTCAGAAACACATACACACATTCAACGCAAGACCACCAGATTGCATGAACACATAGGCCACAGGATAAATGTTGGGAAGACCAAGCTCATGAGACTTAACACCAAAACCCACCAACCTATCACAGTCAAGAAGCAATCCCTGGAAGATGTGGTCGAGTTTGTATACCTGGGAAGCAACATCAGCACAGATGGAGGAGCTGATAAAGATGTCGAGCTGTGCATCAGCAAAGCTTCAATTATATGGCTGTGAAACCTGGAAAACCACGAAATCAATTGATAAATTAAAAGTGTTCTTTAACAATTGTCTCAGATACATACTGAGGATTTGGTGGCCTAACAAGATATCAAATGTAGACCTGTGGAGAAGCATGGACCAGGACCATAACCAAATTGAAATCAAATCCATAAAGTGGGGATGGATCGGTCACACACTTAAGAAGGATCCGAGGAACATAGCAAGACAAGCTCTGGACTACAATCCCCAAGGCAAGAGGAAAATAGGGAGACATAGTCACGATAACAAATTTAGCTGGACGATAAATTGTCCAAGAAATTATAGTGATACACGATAATATTGTCTTTCCGAGACCATTTACATCTAAAATAATGATAATGACATAATCACACAGGTACAAAGATCGATAAACTTTTATTTCTAAAGACTTTTAAACACTAAAAATGGAAAACATTTTAAATATCCACAATAAATGAATAAAACAACCAAAAACAATAAAATCAATGTCTCTGTTAAAACAAAATGCACTTGAATAAATACCAAAAACAGTAAATAAAATGGATGTAAACAAAACCCGACCCTACCCTAAATTATTTGATATTAAAGCATTAACACACAAACCACTGTTAATTTAACATAAAAGAAAGCAGCTACTGCGTCCATGGTCTGGCATGACTGAATGTGCGCAAAGTGTGTTACCTTAATAATTCCCAAAAAGCTGACAGTTCATTGTGATCTCTCACATCTCTGTTATTATCAATGAAGCTGACTGCATAAGGAATCTTTCATAATATCTACACTTTGATTGTTATAATTAGAGGATTCACCAGCGTACAGAATACAGCACTGAACAAAAAGTCAGTTTTGAGCGGTGAGGGGAGTCTTATCTTAAATGCTTCTGATTGGCCATTGCGTTCAAGAAATTAACACATAATGTCTGTGATTGGCTAAGAAAAGATTGGCTAAGATTGGAAAGAAGAAAGAAAGAAAGAAAGAAAGAAAGAAAGAAAGAAAGAAAAAAAGAAAGAAAGAAAGAAAGAAAGAAATAAGGAGGAAAAGAAAGAAAGAAAGAAAGAAAGAAAGAAAGAAAGAAAGAAAGAAAGAAAGAAAGAAAGAAAGAAAGAAAGAAAGAAAGAACCTCACATCAGCCATAAAATTCCACTGTGTATGCAAATAATTTTCAATATAGTCACTCACACACTTGAGCACTGGCTTCATTTAAAAAAAAACTCAATCTGTCATTAGGAAACTTAAACCACACCGAATACAACCTTTATGGTCGTTTATGTCCATCAGTAACAGAGAATCTGAGCTAAGTGGCCCTCATGGGCTTTCTTTAGCTTTACGGTAAGTGCTACAATGGTACGTGAAAGCATCCGTACTTCAGAGTATTGATGTCCTAAGTGCAGCTATAACAAAACACTGGATTCAAGCAAATAAATAAGAGTGTGCATTTATAGACCCTAAACACAGAATTAGTTTTAAAGAGTTCGGAGAGGATTTGTCACAGATGGCTGGCAGCTGGCACGTGACTTTAAGGTGCTACAAACACAAAATATGGCACAGATGACAGTTTAGTTTACCCTAGGTCTAGACGAAACAAAACGATGGGGTGTGCCAACAGCAGTATAGCGTTTTATACAGATTTATGTATACAGGCACACAGATACTAAAAATGCTAGTGGCGCTTTTTTCATCACCTGTCAATCATAATACAGAGGATGGGGAAAAAAAACTGCACACACAACTTGATGAGTATTCAAGCAGACAGGGTCTGTAATAGTCGAGAAAGACAACGCATATGTAACAGTATCAGAATTTTGGTTCTGTACATTATGTCTTAAAGGGACAGCAACCTGCTGTCTATGTTTTTAATGGTAATCAAACAAAATTTCAAGGAAACCACTCACGGCTCTTAAAGAGCACCTATCATGGATTTTTAAAAAAAAAAGACTGTTCATGTAGTGTGGAATATAGCTCTGGGAATGAAAACATCCTGCAAAGATTTATATCTGAAAGTGCACCGCATATAAAGTTATTGTCTTTCAAAAGTGAGTGTCGACTCTGAGTCTATGAAATGAATTGTTTTTGAAACGAGTCATTAGCTGTTACATCGTGACGTAGAGAGGTCATTGGCCGCTCCCAACAACTGCGCATGCAGACTTGAAGCGACGTCTAGAACACATTCAAATACTTCAGCTGAATCGCATCATGTCGAGAAGACGCTGTGTTCTACATTGCAAAGACAGTTCAGCCACTTGTTTCCATTGCCCAGGGACAAGCATGTGAAGAATCAGTGGTCAGAGTTCATATTTGCAACCCACAACAGTATAGCCCGAACCTTGTGTTCTCATCATTTTAATGACGAATCATTCAAAATTCAAAAACCTAAATGAATTCAAATGTGGATTCGCAAGCCGGTTGTTCCTGAAGGAGGGCTCAGTATCCAGTGTATATGGATCAGGTTCGTCCTCCTCCGAATCACAATCTGTAAGTATTATTAATAATGTTTGCTGTTATGTTTTCTGTAGCATGCACAATATAGTTATATTGTGTTGTGTGTGTTGTGTACACTCCGCGCAGCTTCTAAGCGGGGTAAAGTTAGTTTCGTTTTTGATATTCACCAGACATTCATTGAAAAATGGCAATTACCTCCTAAATGACTTAGCCAAATATGACTTCGCTCTTTATAATAAGCACTGCCCCTCAAAAGCCGCCGCAATGTGAGTTTCGCCAGGAAAGCTCGCTCTTGACGGAGACGCGAGTAAGGGACCGTGTGGAAAGTGCACTTTTTCTGACACGTTTGTTCAAACACTATATACATTTTTCAACACTTGACAAGCTATAATCCTGGTTATGGGCGTTCCTTTGCCGACAGTCTCTGCCTACGGTTTACCAATAAAAACTGACTGGGTCATTTGACCAATCGCCGCAGATTCGCGTCACTCAAATGAAGTGTTTGCGAAAATGAATCGTCGAACGAATCATTTGGGAGTCGTTGAGCAAATCAGTTAAAAATAAATGCATATTTAAATGCAAAAGACAAATAAAGTGTTGTTTTTTTATCCTTGCATGCACGTTAAACTGTTGTTGGAAACTCCTAAAACAAAAATAGGAACATTTCAATTGAATAGCTTTTGTAACTTTAATAAGGATTCATCTCTAATTTATAGTCAAATTAACGGTGGAAAGGTGTAAGCCTTGCCCAGCCTTTCACACGCTCTGTCTACGACTATTTACCTTTGTTTATTGTTCTTATTCTGTGCAATGGTTATTTTATTTATGAATTGACTTTTACGGTTGGCTGACAATAAATCATATTTAATTAATCTTAACTGTCAAATAATTTTGTATTGTGTATCCCATGACCCATCTATTGCAAAATGATGTAATTTGAGAATAGCTTAAGTTTCACTCAGTTTAAAATCTGTGTCCTTGTCATTGCTTCAGTTATTTCAAGAGAAGCTTGAGTCCTACAGGGGTTGGACAATGAAACTGAAACATCCAAACAGTGTTGGGGAAGCTACTCTGAAACTGTAGTTTGACAAGCTACAAGCTACTCGTAAGTTAAAGTAGTTAAACTACAGTCAAGCTACTCTTTTGGAAAAATAGTTAGCTACACTACAAGTTACTATCAAAAAGTAGCTAGCTACATTGAAACTACTTTTGCTTTTTTGAACAACGTATTATTAATAACTGAATAAGTGTCTGAGGACAGAAGGGGACAACAATACTTTTTGAAATCATAATTTTATTGCATTGTTTTAAACACTAAAACATTGCAATAAAATTATGATTTCAAAAACTATTGTTTTATTACACACAACACCCAAATATCTCAGATTGTTTGTCAAAAGTGCAAAATTGTAACCAATAGGCTACAACATTGCAAGAAAAAATATACATCCAACGTAAATTGCATGTAGAACATTTTCTCAAAAATACCGATTGAACTTGGACAAATAAGGCCATCGTTAGTTGTTTCTCCATCCTCCAAATCTGCTGTCACATCTTGCTCCATCATCATGTGTGTGTCAACACACTTCTGTACGTCAGTGAACTGTTAGCCGCAGATGTGTGATTAAACAACAGGTGACGGTGATGGCAAAAAAATGAGTTTGTAATCTAACAAGATGAAGAATATCCTAGCAGCGCGCTGATTCGCGCAGGCTCGACAAACACAATGTAGCTTTTGCTCGAGCTACACCGCTACTTGCTGCAAAAAGTAGTTAGCTACTGGAAAAGCTACACTGTTTAAAAAGCAACTGAGCTACTGCCAAGCTACTCAAAAATGTAGTTAAGTTAGTAGCTTCGCTACTTGTAGTTAACTACTCCCCAACACTGCATCCAAATACAGCACCAATTGACAGATAGAAGTCCTTCACAGTGACCAGAGGGATTATGAGCCGTTCCTCTTCCAGAACAGTGTCCAGGTCACTATATGATGCTGGTGGACTCGCTCCTCCAAAACACCTCAATAATATTCAGATCTGGTGACTGTGCAGACCATGGGAGATGTTCAACGTCACTTTCATCTTCATCAAACCCTTCTGTCACAAGTCTTGCTGTGTGTGTTGGTGCATGATCATGCTGATACACGGTTTGAGCATCAGGTGCTCATGATCCTCCAGAAGGGTTTGGTAGTCCTCGGCAGTGTCGTGTCCATCAAATACAATCAGGATTGTCATGATATTGGAGCTCAAACCATCACTGATCCACCCGTGCTTCACTCTGAAGATTGGCCGCCAGGCATATAGATGTGAAACCTCCAACATTGGCCAGTGTTTCAGTTTCATTGTCCAACCCCTGTTTCACTAGCGAGGTTGTGTGTGACTAAAACCACAGGGAGGCAAAGTTCATTGAGTTTCTTCTTTTCTGCACTCAGAGAGGAATACACATTTGAAAGGTAACACAGTGAAAAAGGTCATTTTAGTCACTGAGTTTCATGGGTTTTACAGTAGATTCTGAAATACCATCATGAGTGTGTTCTCTCCTACATAGGAGAAAAGACAGATGGGAGGTGGGCAGAGTGTTTGCCGAGACTGTGAAACTCAGGAGACATGAGACAGAGGTTTAGCAGTGGACTGGGATAACACAAAGCCCTGAGCAAAGAGTTCTTTCTCACATATTTAACATCCTACCCAAAGATATTCTTCCTCTTCAGAGAATTCACACTGAAACTGTACAGCTATGTTTCCATTCTTACACATACCAGCACTGTGATAGAGGAAGTGCAGTACAGTGAAATCCTCTGTTCCAACCCCGTAAGACCTTCGTTCATCTTCGCAACACAAATGAAGATATTATTGATGAATTACGAGAGCTTTCTGACCACCGATAGACCGCAACTTTATAACCACTTTCAAGCCTCAGAAAGGTAGAAAAGACATCGTTGAAATAGTTCATGTGACTACCATGGTTCAACCTTAATGTTATGAAGCAACGAAAATACATTTTTGTGCAAAAAAATTAAATAAAATATCTTTATTCAACAATTTATTCTCTTCCACGTCAGTCTCCTACGCTGTTCACGTCAGTCTATTGGTAGTCAGAAAGTCATTAAAAATATCTTAATTTGTGTTCCGAAGATGAACGAAGGTCTTACGTGTTTGGAATGACACGAGGGTGATTAAATGACAGTAATTAATGACATAATTTTTAAGTGAACTAACCCTTTAAGGGAGACTCGCAGACTATAATCTCAGGACTGTACAGATGGAATCTACCGGTCAGTGGTTCTGTTAGCTGACTAAGTTTGGATGGTCCACTAGCTATTTTTCAACATTTTGGTAATCAAGCTTCATTTACATGTCAATCTGGGATCATTCTGTCTCTTACATAAAGAAATGCCACTCAAAAAAGAGCTAAGTTTCTTCATTAACTCCATTCGAATTAAGTCCATTTATGTTTGTGTGGCACTCCTGTCCTTAATTAGACAAGCTTCACATTGATCCACTGCCAAAATGGAACATTGCAAAGTGGCAGGGAAACAGAGAACAGTGAGAGGCAGTCTTTTAGTCCACTCTAAATACAGTAAGTGAGTGTGATCTAAACTGAAGAAGATGAAAAAAAGGTGTGCCACTTCATTTCTTCTAAACCAACAAACAAAAAAAAGACAGTAGAACCAAGGCTGCAGTTGTTTTATATTAAAAAAATTGAGTAAAAGCAGTAATATTGTGATATTACAATTTAAAATTACCTTTTCCCCTGTTTTGATATATATGTATGAAGAGTTCAGATGCAAAAGCCTCTAAATGCCATTTGAAATTTTCTTCTAAAATGACCATTTTTATCAAGCTTGTATATTTAAGTTCAGTAATTTCACTTAAATGACAATTAATAGGTAATCTTTATTGCCATTTAAGTGAAATTACTGAACTTAAATATACAAGCTTGATAAAAATGATCATTTTAGAAGAAAATTTCAAATGGCACTTAGAGGCTTTTGCATCTGAACTCTTCATATATATATATATATATATATATATATATATATATAAGCTGCAGTCCATAGTTTTTCCTCTGTCGCCATCTCTGTTTAAAATCTGCAGTTGCAGTTATTCGCATAATTATCAACTTTACGCGAGTTGTTCCTCGGCACGAAGCACTGCAGTAAATCGCGCTGATTAAATCTAGGGCGGAACAATTTTAGGAAAAAAATCGAATTGAGATTTTTTTTTAACCAATATTGCGATTGCGATTTAATATGTGATTACTACAGTTCTTTAACTTCTGTATTATTCGACAAAGACGAGAAATAAGTAAATTTATAGTAGGGATGGGAATCTTTAGGCATCTCATGATCTACTTTTTTTTCATAATTAATATTAATAACAGTAAAAAACTTTGTGTAATTATACATATTTTGAAAAATAATTATTAAAAGAACACGTTAAGAATGTTAAATAGCCTAAGAATATAGCTTCAAAATACATAAGCTAGTAAATAAAGAGGAACAAAAAAAAATTTTTTTCAAGCAATAAACAAAGAGTGCTTTCAGTATTTTAAAGTAGTATGTCTGAACGTTTTTTCATTCAAGAGCTGTGAGTGTCTTCTCAGTTTAGATGCGACTATGTGTCTATGCGATTTTTCTAAACTAATTTCACGTCATAAAAAACGTATGCCAGTACATTAACCAATGAGTCGCTCACAGCCGCATTCGCAAGTACTCTTCACAAAGTGCGAGTGAGTATTTTAAATTGAAAGCAGCCTTCTCAGCGATTTTCATATTTGTAATAAATAAGCCAACTGCATACCAAAAGACATAAATAATGCCTTAGAAGAGTATTTGTGAGGAAAATTCTGGCGGGCAAGACCACGAACTGCAAGAGTAATCATGATACGATGTGGACGGTAGAACGTGTGACAGACAGTTATATGAGTTAGATTTGGAATATAGTGCGAGTTGTGAGATGCCAATCGCCTCCGTGAGTCTGTCTGGCCTCTGCAATAACTTCAGCTGTGAGCTAACCTTATCCCTATTTTTCTTCCCCACACAACGCGTTACAAGACCTTAATAAACACATCAATCTTACAAAACATTGATGAGTCAAACAAGTTCTGTAGCTATACAAAAGCAATATGCTACAACTTCTGTAAAAATGAATAAATGAAATATAAAAATATAAAGTGTGCTTCTGGTTTACAGCTTTTTGATGATGTTGTGTTTTGGTCAGATGTGCCACCATCCACCGATTTACCAATCATGAAGTCAGTAGTGTTGCAGCATCCGGGGTGCCAGCTCTTCTCTAGTTACCACAGCTGCAGATACAACCGTGTGGGATAAAAAAAAAATGTTGGATCCTCCAGCCTACCTGGCAACCTCGAGTCAGGGGGGAGGGAGAGGGGATGCACTGCTCTACAGTAATTTGAAAGTGATTGCCGTACCAGATTTGGCCACAATCTTACATACGGCTCCTTTAAAATGAAATATGGGATCATCACACATAGACCATGCTACAGTACAAAGACTCAGGTCTTCAAGGTTACTGTATCCCAATGTCAAGTGCTGTATGATTAGCAGGTCCATCCATTATCTCAGCAAAACACACCTGCTGCCCACTCATGGTATACATTACAGCCAAGCAGCACTTCAACTGTTTTCACATCAACAATTCCACAGTAAATTCTGTATTAGTTGCTGTAACCGCAGATGTTAAGAAGTTGAGCTGGTGATCTAGACTTTATTTTGCACGAGAATAGGATTTCCTATCCAAAGGTTCTGATTAGAGAGTGGCTGATCAAATCAACACAGACGTTCAGTTTGGTTCATTTTCAGCCATAAAGCTTTAGACAATTTTGCAAAAAGATTATTCATGAGAAAACACTGATTATGTATTTTGAGCTCTGGAAAGGTCACAGCTGTAGCCTGGATGCCAGCCCGAACCCCGCCCACAAAATTTTTTGGTTGGGAGGTTCGGTCTGGAGTTGATCCATTGAGGAGTAATTAGGATTCAAATCATCGGCCCAATCAAATTGCCAGCATGGGCTCTCTACAATAATGTACAGATGATCTACAGTTACGTAATCATCACTTTATCAAAGAGTGCTTGGGTTGTCAAAAAACTTTTTTTTTTTTCTACAGTCTATGGGTTTTGCTCATGGATGACAGCAGCTGGAGAATTGAGATGTATAGATTTCGGTATTGCGTCTGTTGAAAAAGAAATCGACGGCCCGTTAATTTTAAAAGAAGAACAGAGAACTGCATGCAATCAAGGCATTTGTCGATCGGGAAGATGTGTTTGCCATCCTTCCTACGGGATTCGGCAAAAGTTTAATTTATCAGCTGGCTCTGATGGTCGCTAAGAAGATGGGGCACAATGAAAACCCTGTGGTCGTTGTGGTTTCTCCTTTGGACACACCAAGCGTGCCGCACAAGCCCTCAAAAGTGAAGCCAAAACGTCTCGATCGCCCCCCCAGTGACCGGTCCTAGTATAGGTCACAAACCCCGCCTCCCCATGTTATTCAACGGGACGTGAGACCAACTAAACAATTAAATTATACTTCACATATCCTTTTTCCAACGATAGTTTCTGTCATTTACTATCATTATTGCTTTTCTATCACGTTGATGTAATTTCAAGTGTTTGTTTTCAAAATAAGTTTGTTTTTAGTTAGTTATGTGATGCTATAAAAATGGTGCTGTGACATCATGATTGACAGCTCTGATTGACAGGTTCTCTGTGCAAGGTAGTCACTGAAGCATCAACAGACGTTTTTTCATAATGTTGATTATGTGGTTAGTAGTTGTATTTACCTGATTTTAACGAGGTTCTGCAATCAGCAGACACCATTGGAGAGCAACGAAGCAGACAGAGGCCACTTAAAGTCCCCGTGAAATCAAAATTGAACCTATTTACTTTGTTAGCGCATATTACTAGTCTTGTGGTGAACAATTAATCCATGCAAGTGAATATATATTAAAAAAACGTTTTACCTTAGTAATCTTTAATCAAAATCTGAAAAGTTACTTCCGGTCTGGAACGGTTTCTTTTTCTGATGACGTAGGTTTCACAGTTTGGGTGGGGAAACGCTTAACCACTCCCCTCAAACCGTTAGTTTGCTATGAGCGAGAGATGGAGAGGAGGAGCGCTAGAGTAAAACCCTGCCCTCTGTTCAATATTCCGTTTCACTTGGAAATACGTCACAGCACTGGAGAAAAATCGTTTGCAACTTCCGGTTCACGGGGACTTTAAGAAAAGTGCGGGGCATGTGCTTGCATTTGATTCAGGGAGAATGAGGGTGGGGCCTTGATTTCGCGATTTTCTCTGGTCCCGAAAACGCAATTTCAATTTTTTTTTTTTTTAAATTTCAATTTCAACGTGCAAACTCAAGTACCAAGATGTCAGCGCCATATCAAGACACCGACGGCTTCAGTTCTCTCTGATGGAAAAGAGCGAAGGGGCGTCGTCCATCTTTTTTTACAGTCTATGGGTCACACTCATGGAGGACCAAGTAAAAGAAGCAACACTCAATATTTTACTACTTCTTCCAGCGTGCGCATAGTTAAGATCAACATACGTCACTTATTGCATTGCTCTGATTGGTTGTAGGTCTATCCAATTGAATGCAGAGTTTGTTTGTTTTTTTTCTGGTTTAGTTAAGACACGCCTCATAATCAAAGCCCTATGGAGCAGTATCAAACTCGAATATGAGTATGACGAAGTCACGGTATCACAGCTGATAAATTCTCCACACAATCATCATCTAAAGAGGAAAACAGTTGAAGATAACCGATGTGACATGTCTTACCCTCTGTGCTGAGGCCAGGGCTTGAGGTGAATTTGGCCACATCCACAATCTTCACTGCAAACTGTTGACCCGTCTCCCTGTTGATGCATCTTCTTACCACGCTAAACGGCCCCCTGGAAAGGAAACAAACAGATAAATAAGACTCCTGCAAATTTTGGGCTTATTGATTAAATCAATATCAAGACAGGATGAGCAATGGTCAAAATAATCATGATAATCCTGATGGTAAATGGGTTGTACAAATCTTTTGAATTGCTGAAATAAACAATTATTTTATTCATATACTCAAAATTAAAAATGAAATAAAATTATAGAGTGCATTATCTATTGCCAAGGCTGTCTGTAGAAATCGGAAATCGGCCAAGCTTGTTGTCAATGATGATGATCCCAAAAAGTTACAATTTTGGTTGATTAATAAGTCTGATTTATCAGTCTATGACTAATGATTGTATCATTTATACACAGATGCAAGCAGCAATAAACTACCTATTCTGTGAGTGAGCTAACAAAGATTTCCAGTAAAAATCTAGATATTTTCTAGAATCATACATGGATACTAATACACAAGCCTGAACCTCCAGTGCGAACAGCTTATTTACACTTAGTTCTTGGCGCCAGCATTATCTTTGTTTCCTCTACTCGCAAAATAATTGAGCTATTGTTGCTGACTTGATGTTCTGATCTCATCCATAAAAGTTGAGTGGCTGAAATGAGAAGCCTGCCCTCTTTCTAGAAATGAAGAAATGCTCACAGCAGCAATGAGAATGATGGGATTGCTCTGTGTGGGCTGAGTGTTTGAGGAACAGCGGGGAGTATGGGGGCTGGGGAGAGGTTGGCTTTGCGTGAGGAGCTGTGATCTGACTTCCCAAAGCCTTTAACCCTCCTCAGCATGAGCTTAGTGTTTCTGCAGGCCTGAAGAGAGATGGCAGCAGAGAGATCACTGAAGCAAGTTTTGCTTCTGTTTGTGTGCAGTGGGTTGATTGCCGATAGGCCTGTTTTCTGTATCTGTGCTACAGGTAGATGTACAATCAGTCGTTCAATACTTCAAAATAAATACAGACAGAAAGGAATGTGAAGGGGTCTTTTATCATCTTAAAGTAGACTATTTTCTATGATGACCATGATCTAAATACACATTATCCCACTTTTATTCCTACCTAACGAATAAGCTTGTATTGTATTGACAAGGAAAACTTATTTGAGCAAATGACAACTCGTTTATTTCAAAACAGAGGAATGTTTTATTTCTCATAATGAAGCTTTGAAGGAACTTTGTGTTGGAATTTCTCCCATATAGCGGTGAGATTGTATTTTGCATTCAAACGAATGGTGCTCTCCAGCACCTACTGTAGCTTTTTTAAGTGCGCGTTGCATCTACGTTGGCCGTTTTCATGTACCAAAAAGCTATGACAGGATGTCTTCTAATAGCAGTTTGTCGAGTATTCCTTCAGTTGAACAGTTTTTTTTTTAATTTCAAACAAACTGCAACTTGACGCAACAAACAAACTAATGTTACAGTATGAATTACTGACTGAAAAACATGAACTACTGTATTATAATTAGTAGTTTAGTCGCCTTTATTCGTTATATTTTCTGAAGTACGTGCATTGTTAGATATCATCTCTAAATTTTTTGGCGACAAGGATTTCTTCTCCTTTGGCTCAGCATATGTATGGTCCGCCATTAAAAATAACTGGTGCTTTCAGTTACGTGACGTAGGCTCCTAACGAAAACGCCCTGTGGAAACGCATTGGCCTAGTACTTTTTGTCCCTCTCTGCTATTATAGTTTTTCAAGATGGCGGTACTACATGGAAGCCTCTGTGGACCTACCCGTCCCATGTATATAAAGATAATAAATTCTTTGTTTACGAGGATAAGTCAGATCATTGGCAGAAGTATTTGTACACCATTGAGGAGATATTTATGAATGACAATATTAATTTGAGATGATAAAATACCTAAAAAGTACAAATTTTCCCTTTAAAAATATTAAACAATAAAATAAAATCTGAAAATTAATGGTCAACACATGAATCACTTTATCCAAGTGTAAATCTTTTATTCATAGGACTTAGTTTCAAGTTTGTTTGTCATTTATTGTGTATAGTAAAAAAAAACTAATAAACTGTTCCTCTACAGTGAAGAAAATGTGCTGGTGTGATATTTACATTGAATACACTGAGCTCAGCATGGCCACATTTTCAAACTTGACATTTATTATCTATATTATTGCCGGCGAGTCAGTAGGAAATATTTCACCCTCCTCCTCAGGTACGTAGGTTACATTTCATTACAGACGACCCAGTTCACTATGCCCTATAGATATCCAGACAGACATAAAAATAGACAGACTTTATGAGATATGTGTTGTCAGAACCTCTCTGTACAGTTCCTAGGTCAGTGCTCCGGAGAGAACACTTTCTGGCTGACTTCTGTCTTCCTGTCATCCGAGTTATCTTGCTGAACTGTTAACAAACTGCAGGTGCATTGAACGTGTGGAGGACCAAGTTCAGCACTGCTAGACTGTGGCTGTGTCCAAAAGCTGATAAATGCTGCATTACAAGGTCAGAAGGTATCAAGGATTGTCCGAAAACAATGCTAGCTTAACTTCCTATTTCCAGAGATACCTTCATCTGACCAGTTTTTGAAAGAAGCATTGATGTTTCCTTCCCTGCCTTTGATATCCTACAATCCTGTGTATTTCGATCCATGACAAAAATAAACATGGCACATTTGCTTAGTTATCCTCAAAACTCTCTCTAATTTTATTTTGTGAGGTGCCACGATTTGCACACAATAACACCCTGACCTGTCGGCGAGCACAACGATTTGCAAATCGGGCTTAAAATCATGTAGTGTGAACTAGGCTTTAGGCAGCAAGGCAACAAGTCAGCAGCCAAAGTTTTAGGATGCAGCCTGTGTCTGAAACTAAAAGCTGCTGCTTTGCGGCCCAGTCAGTCATTGACTAAACCGAACTTACCAAAGAACTTAAAAAGAAAATGTCAAAAGAAATAATTTCAGACCAACTTCCAAATAACTATACCAATAACTTATGAACAAACATTCATTAAAACATCTGCATTAGACATAAGCAAGTGAACATTCAAGTGCCAAATTTGAGAGAAAAATGTCTTTGATTGGACAATTATTCTACCTACAGAACTCAAAGAGATGCACAGACCTAGGAGATTGTTCATATCATATAAAAGTGTGTGTGTGTGTGTGTTGCAAGCAAAGGACAGCATTAGGGCAGTGAAACGATTAATCGCAATTAATCGCATCCAAAATAAAGGTTTGTGTTTACATAGTATATGTGTGTGCAGTGTGTATAATTATTTTGTATATATAAATACACACACATGCATGTATATATTTAAGAAATATTTGCATATATATATATATATATATATATATACTTCATATATATTTATACAAAATTAATATTATACATAAATATAAATATTTAATATATTAATAACACATTTTTCTTAAATATATACATATTTATATATACAAAATAATTATACACACTACAAACACATATATTACGTAAACACAAACTTTTATTTTGGATGCGATTAATCGTTTCACAGCCCTAGTCACAGCATTTTTTGAGACCAAGCTGTGCTAAACTTTATACAGGACTCAGATCAGGACTGCAGTGCTCCCACATTCTTTCATTCACTCACATCTCCACAATTAAATATTTAAGAGTTGCAGCGTTTTGTCCTATGAGTCATGACTCGAGTAAATTAGTTTTTAAACAGAGCATTTGCTGAGATTTACTAAAAGCAATAAGCCACAAGGTTAAAAGGTCTTGTTTGGCACAGCACAATGAACGGAAAAACCATCAGTCTCACATTACATCTGAGATTTTGAAATAGACACAATGACTTGGCCGCCAATAAGCCAGGAAAATCAGGGAACTGGGCAAAAATCAGAGCTTGCTGTGTGACCGTTACATGATAAAAGAACATGGTTTTAATGTGTTAACATGACCTTAC
This sequence comes from Pimephales promelas, assembly GCF_016745375.1. The sequence continues at coordinate 19,558,535 of NW_024121210.1, forward strand.
ACATTGTCACAATATTCTAAGAATTGGTTTAAGATGATTAACGTAAAGAAAATCTAATTTCATGTCCTTACAGCAGTCTGCTGACCTTCAAGACTCTGAAAAACAAGCAGATGCTTCTTAATAAATAATACAATCTGCATTTCAAGCAGAAGTCTATTCTGATTCAGCTATAAAATTGCAATGCTGGCAAACTGGAGAAGAATGCAAATTGAAGAGGTGGTTGGGTGCTTAATATTATCAATATATCTTGCTAATATGGGTGCGAGAGGGGCTGTGTTTTCCCCAACACAAACTGCACGAGCAGATGGCGTGAGGCACAAAGCCGCTTACTGGCAGAGAGCCGAGGACCAGTCATGCGTAGCTCAGAGCTGGACTAAACTGCTAGAACTGTGGATGCATGACACTCAGAAGAACCATAACATCTGAATGAGCTTTATCTACTCAATCTGTCATGATCCTCATGTTGTTCTTAGTGCAAATGTTCCCTAGCCGTTATGTAAATGACGTTACGTACTGTATATAACACCAACCAGAAATGCAAATAACATTTAGTTGCTCAAAGATGTCTCTTTAAGGTATAAGGAATATGTGCATTTATCTGCACTGTTGGAGTCATGAAGGAGTTCATTGACTTTGATAGCAGGCTAAATGGACTGACACTTCCATTTGTGGAAAAAAGTCATACTTATTGTGGAACATCGGTAATATTCTGTAATATAAGATTCAGTCTCAATTTTCTTCTCAAAAAAGATTTGAACAATCAGTATGATTTTTCATCTCTACAGTCATTGTAAAGTACCTTGCAAAAGTAAGAAAAGTCACAATAGTCTCTCTAAAAATCGCTTTTTTTTTCCTAAATAGAATGTCATTTATTTTATTTATTAATTCAAATGAAATATTTATTTTATATAGAGCATTTCATTATACTAGCAACTAACAAAAACAAAACAAATTGTTGCTTGTCAGACTGTACGAACTTGTCCCACTGTAGGATCTCAGTTGTCAATGACTACGTTTACATGCTGCCAATAACCCTTTCAAAACCGGGATATTAGCAATAACCCGGTCGCGAACGGCCATGTAAACACCGGCAAAAACCCGAATGCTCATATCCCAGATTTTAAAAACCGGGATATTATACCTGGGGTACCCCTTTTCTAACCCTGTAAACGCGTATCGGCATATCCCCATAGTGATTTGTGTTTTGCGTATGTTCTATTCGCAAGGAATCTTGGTCTTTCGTGTAGAGAAACTTCTCGGCGCATACAAAAATCCGCATTTAGTATACCGGAAGTAAACATGGCGAGACCAGGCGAGACACAGCACACCATATTTTTGGAGCGAGGTCAGTAACGTTACCAGCATCAAAGCGCAAACAAAGGCGATCGCTATCTGCCCCGAACTATCCATTATCCACGTGCTGCAGTTGTTCTTGTCTTTGGATACAGGAAGAAGAATCGGAAATTATGCATATTGCGTTTTAAGGTTTGTCCATAGCCTACGTCTAGACGCTAACCGCGTTTCGCCGTTTACATCGGGATATTGCAATTCCATGTATACAGGAGAAACTCTCTCTGCGCACGCATGTAAATGGGTTATTCCCAATGTGACCCGAATAGTGACCTCAACCCGACCATAACCCGAAAATTGGCTGCATGTACAGACTGTACGACAAGACGCCTTAAAAACGGACGCACGCATGAAAACTCATAAGTTTTATACCAATCCTTGACACTTTCGGTGACAGAGCGTTGCATTACTTGTGCAATTGAAATGGTGGCTAGCAGTGTTAATTTTGATTGTGAAGACGATGTTTTTTTGTCGAAAAATAAAAATAAACATTCAAAGTGAAGACGATGTGTGTGGAACAAGTGGTGGTTTGTTGTAGTCTCATTTCAAACTATTTGGATCATCATATTCAGCTCTCCAATTGGTTTTTGATTTGATGGTTGTCGTAGGAGAAGTTACTCAACTGGACTATGCGTCAAAACTTCTGACACTGCCAGAATTTCGTCTGAGGTAAAGTTAGATCACAAAGGTCATCATTGGTGAAAATTTCAAACTAGTGATCAAAGACTTGACTGAAGGAATCTTTTTATGATTCTCAACATTTATCTCAAATGGCCAAATCGTGGCCAAAATAGTACAGTGTGCACATGGCTTTACTTAGAAAAGCCAGAAACACTAAACTTTCTCTTTTTCATGGAAAAAGAAAAAGCATTAACCAGCACAGAGAAGAACATGTGAGGTGCACTGCTGTGCTGATTTATCATGGCATCATGAGAGCCTTTGCGAACCGAAGCGGTGCAGTAAGTGTGCATCGGCCATTCCCCCCCAGCAGCTGCTAGAGATGACAGGCACAAGCAGTGACATGATGTAGCACACAGCAGGGATGCCGTGTTTGGTGCCAGAAAGAACCAGGCAGATTAGATAAGGCCAGTGCAGACATGAGAACAGCGGCTGCAGGTCACATATGGATAAACAAGCCTGAGTAAACCACTTTACACTAAGTCGAGCAGGTGAATATTTTTATTGAAGTGTCTTTCTGTGCAAAAGTGCTGAACGCAGTGATCTTAAATAATGATGGACAGAGAAGATGTCCTCTGCAGCAGCGCATGACAGGGAGATATGTGTCAGCAGGCAGAAATATAAGGAAGGAAGGAAATGCAGAGTAAAAAACAAAGAGAGGTGACGCAGGAAGATAAGAGGGAAGAGAAAAAGATATAGAGGAAGATGAGAGAATCGGTCAGACACACAGCGGAGAGGCTGGCGGGGGAAGAACGCTGGTGTTTGTGACAGCTGGTATCTGTTACAGTGAGCAAGAGATGATGGCGTAGGTGTAGGGTGTAGGGTTTCTCCTGCGGAAGATAACTTCTCAGACGGCATGTGTGCGTGGGTACCTGCAGGACACCTGACACCTCTTTGCTGGATGCTGGTGAAACTTGGCCACACTGCACTCAGAAAATGTAATTTTTCTCCTAGAATGGGACGATACAGTTTATATTATAGTATGGAGAGAGCTGCTGCAGGAGAAGTTTCCAAAACATGCCTTGATTAATATTGAGATCTTCAAACTTATAAGCACACAGTTAAAAGTGGTATGTTCTTTTGTCAGTAGCATGTGCTGTTTAATGCATTTGATGCATTTCTTTTCCTCCATACATAACTTGAGCTTTATGGTTGTATCCTTATCTTTAGAAATTCAATTCACATAAAGGCTTGTCCTGACAGTAAGCAAGTCTCCATTAGACTAGACGAAGATGGCCGCAAGCGTGTCAAAGAGGCTATAGAATTCTGTCTAAAATAGACAAAGTGGAAATACTTAAAAGCTCCCCAGGAAGTAGGAATTGAGTGTAATTGAGAAGTTTAATTGAAAGACAGAGCCATAGTTTGTTCAGTAAACCACTAAGGCAACCACAAATCAACTCATCTTGTGTTTCTAAGAGAAGTAAATATTAGGGCTGCAAGATACTGGGAATATGCAATATGGGATATTGTTGTTGAGTATCGCGATAACCATATTTCTTTCTTGAATATTTTTATATTCAGTTTTTTATCATTTATATTTAATGATCAGACTAAAATAAACAGGTAGGCAATATATAAACAGGTATAAAATATATTCTTCTAATCTTCAGAAGAATATCTCAGTTTTTTTCAGAAGGAGTTACACTTGCAAAACTTTGATTAATGGTTGTCTTTGAGACTCTGCTATTGTTACGTGGCCTTTCGTTAGCAGTTTTGGTAGATGTGGGCTTATACTTTTTGTAGTCTTCATAGCCCTGAGGCTGCGTTTCAGATGAGATGACTGTGAAGATTAGTTTCCTCTCGACTTGGTCACAATTTTTCTGCACGACTTGTTGACACTTATGTTCAAATATCACGTTTTTTGCGTGTGCAAATTTGTTAGGCGCGTGGCAAGCACGCTAAAAATGGAAGCACATTTTTCCAGGCCTGCCTATGCCACGATGAGTTGAGAACATCTCAAAATTTCAGAATGCCAAAATGGACAGAATGGACAAAAAACAACAATCAGCTTCGGCCTTTCTGTAACAACATCGAAAACTCGGTCCAAAATTGTATTGTAACTACATTGTATTTAATGTAGAAATTTGTTATTCTGAAAATGTACATACATTTCGTTCATATCTTAGACCATATACAGTGAAATTTATAACTTTATAAATAAATTTTTTTAAATATATACAGAACATAAAAAAGAAGCAGGATCGAACAATACATAAATATCCTATATTGGATATTAACATGCAATAGTTTAAATCGCAGCAGCAGCTTCAGCATCAGGTTTGTAGTCCAAGACATTATTGTCGATCTATACTTCCGGGATTCTTCCCACCGGATCCTCGCTTTCGATTTCAAAATGGCATCTACGTGAAATCAGCGTATAGCTACTACAGGGCAGGTTTTTGTTTCTCATCTCCATAAATACATCTAGGCCCCGTTTACACGAAGGGAAAACGCAGATATTTCCCTGCGGATTGGCCTCTCATTTACACGAAAACCCCGTTTTTATCACAGAAAACGATTATTTCTAAAAACTCCGGCCAAAGTAGAGATTTCTGAAAACGCCGGTTATGTGTTGTCGTGTGAACTGGGAGAAACGGCGTTTTAGGTTCTCTCTTGTCGATTCTGAGGATTCTAAATTGGCTTGCATGGCTTTATCCTTAACCCCTACACTGCCGCCAATAGGTTTGGCGTAGATATGATGGCGCTCAAAGGCGTATTTATGCGGGTGTGTGAACGATGTTATTTTTGAAAACTTTGTGTAAACGTGGCCCTAGAAGTTAAGCTAATACAAGGCCTAGAAATCAATGAATCCTTTGCTTGCCTACTTATTCGTCATCATGGAAAATCGTCAGCGCGCAGTTCATGGTTGCATAGCAACGACAGACGTTTTTAGACACGATATGTGAACGGCCCCTTACACAGTACCTGCATCTGTGACACTTCTCAATTAAAGCCAAAATATTGCCATATTTCAGACGTACTGGCCAATCAGGATGTTATCGGTCTTATGAGGCACACACACGCAAGGTCTCTCGCTCTCTCTCTCTGTGCAGTGTGTGCGCTATACATGCCACGGTTGGAGCACAGTTATGTGTTCTGTCTCGTAAGCCTGCTCTTGTTCGCTCGCTCTAGATTCCGGGAGATTTTAACTAATTTGCAGGCATCAATATGCGGGAGACTCCCAGAACTTCCGGGAGACTTGGGATGTCTGAAATTAAATAAAGTAATTTATCACACCTCTCTGCAATACGGATATCGCACATACTATTATCACAATGACGATCATTTTTCGATACATCGTGCAGCCCTAGTAAATATGGGCATTAGAGTTATTAAAACAAAGGAAGAGAGACAAGAAGAACTATTCAAGAAAAATATGTTCGTCCAAGCATGAGAATCTTGCATAAATTAATTTGAACTGCTAAACGTGATAAAATTGTGGTATTCAGCTGCAGAACTTAAAAAAGGGCAATGCTTTACAATAAGGCTTAATTTTGTTATATTTTTTTTACAGCATTTATTACTCCAAGTTAATTTTTAAGTATTCTATTCATAATTAATTCATAATGTTTTCATTACATTATTTTTGCCATTTGGAACTTAAATATAATTTGAACATATTAAATACCGAATTCAACAATCAAGACCAAGAACTCATTTAATTTAACCAAATGTGGTTTAGAGTTTCAAAACCACTCGCACATAGCCTCAAGGAATTGAGGCCATATTCATTAGATGTGGATATGAAAAGGCTTTTTTCAACAGTGTCCAATTTCTTGCACTTTGTTTAATAAACTGCACTGTGCTGTACTGCACATAATTAACACAAGCACTCACTCCCGCTCTTTATGAATTAGCTGCCTGATATTTAACCGTAACTGATAAAAGGGTTGACTGATTGTGTTCACTGACAGGGCAGTAGATATTTCATTAGAGTGAGATGTAAATCTCAATGATTAAGACACTGCCATCGCTCCAACACATGAGTTTGAACTGCAGTAGACTGTGCAAATCATCTCCAAAATCGCATGCAATCTAGGCTAGAAGACCAGAAGAAAGGGAAAAAGTGGGGTTTAAATAAAAACCCGCTCGAGTGACTATAATTCAAGAAGGAAATGAAACAAAAAGGAAAGGAAATCACCATCTCAGTGGCTAATTTTATAAAGATTAGAGCCACTGAAGCCACAATAGAAACCGGATGATCTGCAATCGCTGGATGCAGAGGGTGAAAAGGAGGTCTTTGGAGAGATGTACGGCTTCGGCTCTCCATGGGAAATTCAGGAAGTCTTGGAGGAGTGCAGCTGCGCGAAAGAGCGATCAGTGCTCTGTGGATTGCTCTATGAACAACTGCATTGAACCAGGGTTTTGTTTTTTTTTACCGTCTTTAAGCAGAAATGGTCTTTATTTAAATAAATAAAACATTTCTAATATTACAAATATTAAAAAAAATAATTAACATAAATAAATAAAACTAAAATAAACAAATACATTTAAAATAGCATTGCTAAGACAAAACTATTTATTTCTAATTTGATATAAACATTAATTAATAAAGAATTCATAATTAATGCATAATTTATAACCTATATTAAAAAAACAAAAAACAAAAAACAAAAAAAAAACCTTTAAGCATGGTGTAGCCTATTTTGGATTCATGAAATTTCTTCTCACTGCTATATTCGAAATTCCATCATTTCATGGCAATATGTGATTAGATTTTTAAAGTGCACCAGACGATCACAAAAAGTCTATTATGTAATCATGACTGGCCTAGAGGCAACCGAAAAGAAAAGGAACACATATTCTCCCTTTCAGTTCTAACAAATCAAAATCACAATGTCAGCCAAGATACAAACACCCACACACGTTAGAAAGGACTTTAGAGACATGCCCGCCAGGGCAGGTGAGATATGTGAATCATATACCCTGCCAGTTTAGCTCCAAAAAAAAGGAAAGAAGAGACCCTTGTTCTAGAATCCCCATCTGTCCCAGGAACGTGATTTAAAGAAAGTCTCTCTGTGTCCTTACAAAAGGAATTCATCACAAAAAGAGGTCAGTACTGTAAATGTCATGTGTTTTACAGCATGCTCGTCCATGGCCCAGCGATATTAGCCGTCAGCGAAGTGGAGAAACAGAAGGGGTGTGTGAGGGGACATGCTGCAGTATTTCTGCCCCCTGCATCTCTGACAGCACACAACACTCAATAATCGCATACCACCTGCCTGCAAAAAACACACGTTTGAAAACTGGAGCGGCTGTGGAGTTTTTACTGACTGCTCTATTTGTGGTGCTGGTACAAAGAGTCAGAGACTGAGCAGCTGTTTCAAATACTAGCTAACTATCTCTCTGTGTCTTTAGGCCACTAGCATCTCAGGCAGTCTCATTAACAAAATGAAACCAAATGAGTGTCCCTCTCGAGTCTCGTGCTCGTTCATAATGGCAGTGAATGGAGACTAGAATCAAGCTTTAAAAAAAGACGTAAAAGTATCACAGAATGGACTGATGCTTCACATGTCGTATAATATGTTATGATTCATTGAAGAAAAAGAACAAAGTTAAATGTATTATTTAACGAAAATCCTCACCTTGGCCATTGGTCTTCTGTACACGACTATGCAACAATAGCGCCACAGTTGAGGTCACTCCGACTCACCCAGAAAAAGCAAACAATTTGTGAGAAATCAAGACTAAGAGAAACGTGACACGAAATACAATCCATGTGTTTTCTACTCTGAGGTGAATATACAAGTTCTGATCATTGTATCACGTTCTGTTCTGTCAACACTGTCATTCTGACTACCGGAGTTCAGGTCTGAAGGTATTCAACTCACTGAAGAAAGTACGCAGAGACATTATTTTTGTATTAATAGGGCTATTTAATTTAGCATTTTTTTGTTGTCTTAATTTCTCACAACTTTTGTGCTTTTTCTGGGCAAGTCGAAGTGAACTATGGCGCTAATGGAGTTTCACGAACACACACAACATTGCATAGCCGTGCACAGAAGACCATTTTTCCAAGGGGTTTTCAGCTGTTAGGCCTTGTTAGACTAATAAAATGAAAAGTAAAATAACAAAAAAAAATAAGTCTGATTTCCTTATACTATATATAAAAATCACAAACATCATGCTTGTGAATAAAATAATTGTAAATGAAGTTTATCAATCTGTAAAATAAAATAAAATAAAAAATGATCACAATAACTTGAATCCAATGAGGTCTAAATTAACTTTTAGATTTTTTTTTTATCAGATGCTTAAGGTGGCATCTTTTAACTTAAAGGTAGGTTCATATGTTGACGACTCCATTGGTGTAGACCATCTACAAATTTTAAATTTACAAATAAAATGTTAGTTTACAACTCCATCTGTTTGAACAAGAAAAAACAGCAGTGATTTGGTTTTTATTTTAAAATATTTCAATGTATTCTAGTTAAAAAAAAGAACCTGAGTAACACTACTTTAGTCCTCACAAGTAAGCTTTTGAAACAGGAAAGAAAAAAAAAATCAGTTTTTGATACTCAATACTAATTTAAATGAAAAATAATTAATGTATAATTCCTGCACTGGAGAGACTTGGTGGTTTTCCAAACAAAGTTAAAAAGATATGTAGTATCGGTATCAGCATCAGCCAAAAGAAACGAGTTGAAAAATAATTATCAGCATATCAGAAAAATATCATCATATCAGCAAAGTTCTAATATAATGCATCCCTACAATGTTTTTTTAATAGAATTATTAAATAGGATTTTACTTCCAGAACCTGACTTATGTTATTAAGCTTCTTTGAACACACAAACAAAGATTGAATTCTATTAATATTTTACCTATTTAAATAACAATCAAACTTTAATCTTGGACAACCATCAGGAACTTACTGTACATGATGACTAAAAAAACTGTTTAGCAAGATAGTCAGAGTGTGTAATTTCAGAAAGAGTGTTTCAGGAACACTACTGCTGACAGCACTACTGCTTTAATGCTGGGAATGCAGCAAATCACATGCACTAAATTCAAATTTGCATTCACGCATTCCCTCCCAAGGAGGGGAAAAATAAAATCAAACATTACTTCTGACGAGAGAGAGCAAACATTTGGGAAATGAAGCCTAAATGGAATTTATAAGCATATTCTGCAGAATAGAGCAGCTAATTTCTTCTTCTCCTCCCCTCAGTCTCTTATCAACAGTCTTCTGGGCTCTAACACTCACAGCATACACACAAACACATGCCTCAACCCTCTTTACAGTCGTAATTGCATGCATGAAAACAAAAAGAAGGATGCATTCAAAAACTGCATAAGTCCAACAGTTGTTATTGTCAAAAGAAGACCACCAACCACAGTTTGAGATGGATTACCTGGCTGGCATGAGATCAAACATCTTTATTTCTTCTCCTTTTGGACAAATGGAAAACAGTATGTGCACCAGTGTAAGAAGACTACTAGATTTTACAGTTCCCCATTTCGAAAACAGTTTAACCCCTGAATGTATTTAGTGTAATTTATGTTTAATGCTATTTATCTCCGTCACCCAAATCAAGATCATGTTTTTTACCAATAAGTACTTTTCTGAATACAACCAAATAATGGGTCTCATTCATGAAACATTCGTACAGTAAATATACGAGTAAATATGAGAGTGATTTGTGCGTAAAGAGAACTTCCTGAAAGCTCTTCTCCTGATTCATAAATACTTCGTAAATGTCAGATGTGATAGTGAACCATGTGTGCGTGTTAATGAACTCCAACCTGTCATAAATGGGATGCACGTGCACGTTCATTCTCAATTATACCATAAATCAGGCCCATTATATACGACTGACATTTATATGCATATAATAACATGAATGCGAATGAAAAAGAAAGATTTCTCACACTGTAAAAAATATTTTCAAGATTTGTTATCACAACATATTTTCTTTTGTCAAGTCAACTTTATAATAGATAACTTATTATTTTGAGTTTCTGATGGTTAAATTAATCTACTTCATTGTATTAACTCACTTTTTCCCAGTTCAATCAACTTAAAATTTAAAGACAACCCAGGTTACTTACTTTTTTAAGTTAAACCAACAAAAAATTTTTACAGTGTAGTAATCACAAAATTTTTTCTTTTGTCAAATCAACTTAAATAATTTATTTAGTTCAGATAACATATAATTTTGAGTTTCTGATGGTTAAATTAATCTCCTTCATTGTATTAACTCACTTTTTCCAGTTCAATGAACTTAAAATTTTAAGGCAACCAGGTTACTTACTTTTTTAAGTTAAACCATCAATATTTTTTTTACAGTGCAGAAATTGAAGTTTTATTATCACAAGTTCATTCAAAATGCCACATTTTATTTTCAAGCGTACATAATGGCGCATCAGGTCCTGAAAAAGGAAGCTTGGCAGCATATGCAGTTAATTGAGTTTCATCTGTCAATCGAACAGTCCCAGTGAGAAGAAAAATGATTTGACATTAAGCTTGACAGCAAAAAACGAATTAGTTAACTTCGGAAAAATCGTATTCAAACTGGAGAAGGACCGCCATCGATCACCAGATCTGCTATTACTGGCTCTCATAATAAAAGTAAAAAGAAAAAACGTATGTAATTACTATATAAAATATTTTTTTTCAAAATGCTGTTTAAATATGTACCCATTGGTGAATTAAAATGCAGCCTTATTAATGAGCAAAACATTCGGATGTTAAGCGCACCGTTTACGCGTAGCTGGGAGCAGGTGTAGATTTCTTGCGTACCAACTAACATTTGGAAAATACGAACATTTTAATGAATCCGAAAATTTACTCCAGAACCATTTTACACACGATATACACACAAATTCGTTCTGCTCGTGTTTCATGAATGAGACCCAATGTGTGTGTGTGTGTGTGTGTGTAGTGATGGAAAGGGGTTGAGAGAAGTTGTTTTGTCACAGCACTGTTTAGCAGTCATGCCACCGCTCAGCAAGTAAACACACCAGCGATGAACATTGAACATTTATCTAACTTTCGTAATTATTTTATAGAGGTAAACTATTATCGCTTTATTGCCCAGCCCTATAAAAATTATAAACCATCATCAGAGGGCAGAAGTCATGTAATAGATTACGCAAAGTTTTGATCACGTTGATAATTAAGAGGACTAAGAACTTTTCATATCAAATATTTTACAGTAACCTTATTGGGTTAATGTGGTTTTATACAAACAATCTCTCAAATTTGGCATGGAAGAACTAATCGTGCAGTTTATTCAAATTCTGATAGTTTAAAGTGGGAGAGATGTGTCTTCAGGGGATTTGTCAAGCATCCAAACTGGCTAAGCTATAAGCTCGACATGGAAAGCGTAACCGACAGCCTGAAATAAAAATCTAACAATACACTGTTATACCGTTTCAAAGAGATATTTTTTAAAGATATGACCTGAATTTCCTGGAGAACTGTTCAAATAAAATAAACGCTGTGAATATTAAAGATTTCTACATGAATCTGTTCTCAGTGTTTTCCTCGACTGTGAATGATTCCTCCAAGGTAATGTACCGTTTCCCTTGTCTCTTTGTTTTGCTCTGTTCTGACAATCTCCTTTCATTGGCGGTTTAAGAAAACAATAAGTTGGCAGCATCACAGGAAGAGACAATTGTTCAAAGACATGCTCAGCCCCGCTAACACACTGCTGCTGAGATTTAAGCAATAATAAACCGCCAAACCACAGAGGTACAGAGCAATAACCAAACACCTGCTCACAGTAGGGGGAAGACCTGTCCTGTCTGACAATCTCCAGATGGAGGGATAGACCTGATCTCAGCTTTGTAAAGTAGACAAACACTGCCATCCAACACCAAAACTATCTTGGTTTTCAGCACAAAATCAACAAACTTGTGAGGTTAGCCTTAAGGTGAGCAAGAGATCAGAGTGACGAGCCTCTAAAATGAGACAGAAGTCCTGGTATCTGAGCTCCAGAGTACCGTAAATGTGCATACAGTAACAAAGCCAGGGATAGATGAAGAGTAAAGAGAGGGATACAGGGAGACAGACCGAGAGCAGGGGACAGCAGACAGACAGGCGGATGGATGCTCCAGGCGATCCCCAGGGGTCTGTGGCAGAGTAGACAGCAACCTTAGCTTCCATTAGAGGCACGTCACTCTGCACCTTTCCACCCAGACCGTGCTAATGATTTCCTGTCAGCGCTGGCCAACACACACAAACGACTGCATGAACTGTAGAAAGCACTTAGCACAGCAAATAACCGAAGATGATACATAATCTAGAATACTGAACAATTTCGAACTTAATTTCCAGAGACAACAAGAAGTGGAAAGGCACTAGAAAAGATGTCCAGTTTGTCATGACCTATCATGTTTTCTTGTTGTACTGCTGCAAACTATACACTGGCTAGTTTCTCAATTTTTGGCCACGTCTGATTATAATTAGATACAAAGGGTATTTCCCTGTTGGAAATACTCAAATTGATTTGAATTACTTCATTTATGGTCTAATTCATCGCACAAAGACGAAACAAATATAATCTGTAATATAAATAAAAAATATAATATGCACAAATGGTTATTTAAAAGTATAATAACAATGTGTAAACTACTATAAAAGCGTGAGTAATCTGTGTGTGACGGTCCACAAATTAAACGAAGAGGTGAGTTCAGCTTCACTGGAAACGCATGATCGACAAACTTTAAACCCTTCATTTCAAACTATGCTGTGCTACAGTATATTCAGTTGCCTATTTATGTCAGTTTCACTGTGCTGTATGTAAAATTAGACTTTCCTTGTCTTTATTTGAAAAAGTATGATTCCTGTTGTGCACAAACTTACCAGATAAGTGCCCTTTTGGTTAAAGTTTACTTTATTTTTTTTATTTTTTTTTAACAATTCCTTTATTTGTAAAAATACAGTAATACTATTACATAATTAAGTAACCATCTAAAGTATGTCTTATGATTTTACAGATTTTTTTTAAAACTAAAATGATTAAATATTAAGTAAAAAAGAAAAATATATAAATTATAAAATATATCGGCTTTATTTGCCGGCTTTATTCACCCTTTTTTTTTTGTCGGCTTTATACACCATTCTCGAAAAAAAAAAAAAATCAACATTAGAAGACCACTAGTGATGATGCTCTCTCTATCTCTCTGCCTTTCACTTTCCTCCGTTTGCTGGTCCTCTAGTGGCCAGTTGGTGTCAGCAGCTCTTTATTGAGAGCAGCTGCCACATAAAGTACCTGTGCCAGCTGGGCACAACGCCCTGTTGGCCACAGCTGCCACAGCGAATCAGAAGGCACTGCTGGCAGGGCAAATCTTGACGGAGCAGACGTTGAGAGATCTGTTGTCCGTGCGGCTAAGAGCCCTGGGCTGCCCAATGCAGTGCCTGCTGTGCCTCTCCACAGTGGGTCGAGCACACAAGATCAATGTAGCCTCCAGCTGGCATCAACAACCTCAGTGGCAGGGTGTAGATTAAACACTGACGCCCAACTGGTAAACGATGGTTCTAAAATACAAATAATACAAATGAGTAAAGCTAGTGAAGAAAATCAAATCAGTGGATTGGGTTAAAAGTAGTGTTTGTAGTTCCTCCTCTCGTCAACCTGTGAGATCGGCAATACGTGGATAATATCGTGTGTGTGTGGAGGGGCCGAGGGGGATCATTAACTTGCTTATTTATTTACTTATTTATTTGATTATTTGCTTTTACTTCGTTTTACAATCACGGAAAATTTTTTTTTTTTTCCAACAAATCAGGGTAATTTCCCTGTAGTGAGCTAAAAAAAAAACAAGCCTAATCATGTTTATCTAACTCTGAGTATTCCATTTTTATGTCTGTTGTGATGTTAAAGGCAGGGTAGGTAAGTTTGAGAAACTAGCAGAAAACTGCTATGGATTTTCAAAGTATCCAACAGAGAAACTCCCACCCCCTCCCTTCTGGGCTCCATCCAAAGCCACGTCCCCAAAACACATGAACGTGTGATGCCAACCACTCAGCTGGAGGATGCGTTTACTAGCGCCGAGCGGAGAGGAGCGCAGTGCATGGAGCGACATCACCTTTTTTTGCCTTGTTTGCCTGCGCTGACTGTATATGCCGGTACTGGTGGTACTGGAAATTTTGACTGCTCTTTCTCTGCCATAATTGTAGACTTCCTAGCTTCCGGCCTCTTCTCTTTCTAAATGAGCGAGTCAACCCGGATGCGCGCATGTGGGCAGCTCCTGCAGCAGCAGGGGTGGTAGCCATGGTACCGAGGGAGAGTGACAGTTGCCCAGCCAATCATTGCATTCGTTCCGAATGGAAAGAGTAGCTGTGTTAATTGCAGCCCTGAAAGGACTACAGGCACTCGATCTTTATACTCTCCTTTGAGTACTTACATTTTAGATATGTATTGGTATATAAAGACAGTTTAAACAAATTTGGAAAAAAAACTGCCTACCCAGCCTTTAAGTAAAGAATTAAAAACTGAAGAGCTACGCTCGTTTCACACAAACTCAGTTTGCAGTGCGTATGTGGTGCGTATTTTTTTTTCAGTTGGCTACCCATGTTAACAGGTTAGAGCTTTCACTGATTCAAAAGATTTATTTTATTAAAATTTAAACGCAAAAGAAAAGGCATGAGTTGGCTGTTTTTGTCAATTTTAAGTTTTAATTTAAAATGTTTGCGATTTTAAGTACATGGTTAAATATTTGACCACGTGCTAGAGCAACTTAATATAGAAGTAATGCATGGAATTATAGGCCTATATTGTTTAAATTGTGTTTAAACGTGTTTAAGTTTGTATATGCGTACAAAGAGAATCGCAATGCTGACAAAACTCTTTTTTTTTAATAAAAGTTGCTGCGTAACTTCTGGATTTGAAATAAATATAGTAAGTATGTTTGTGGTAGCCTGCAGCCGCGGATCAGTTACGCACTGCAAACGCCGCAGCATATGTGAAAGCATTTATAGCACGTGCTACACACCGCAACACCCAGCGCATACGCCCTGCACACAGAGTATGTGTGAAACGGGCGTTAGTTTTTCAACATGTCATGGGAACTTACAGATGCATACCATAATAATTTTTTGGGTCAAGAAAGAGTTTACAATATATTTCCCATCGACCGCAAAAAGCTTGCTCAGCCTGGATGTGCTTAAATGCACATGCTTTCCTGTCATATAGCATATCACATGTGTGCACTTCGATGAGCCCAACGCAGGTTAATTTGTTTACATGCCGGGAGAAACTGGGGATAGTAATCAAACACTGCACAGTCTTTACTGCATAAATTATAAATTAAATATGGAAACCTAATCCTTATTATAGCTACAAATGTTATTCAGTCAAGTGCAGTGTGTGATTTTCTCTTTTTCATTTGTTCTTTGATTATCCTTAATGACAAACAGCACAGGTTTATTAGGCTGCTGTCACTTTAATGGACAGTTCACCCAAAAATTTAAATTTTGTCATTTATTCACCCTTAAGTTGTTCCAAATCTGTGTGAGTTTCTTTCTTCTGTTGAACACAAAAGAAGATATTTTATAGAATGTTGGTAATCAAAAAGTTGGTAATCAAAAAAAAAAAAAAAAAATATATATATATATATATATATATATATATATATATATATATATATATATATATATATAACAGGAAACAGAAGAAAGAGAGATAAAGAGAGACAGCCCAGAGCCCACTCCACTGGAAATCAGAGACAGTTAATCTGTCTCAACCCTTCACAATGCAATCAGACTCAAACTTTCAATTTTCGCTCTCCATGTTGCGCTCAGCAAGAGAAACAGAGCAGTGGATTAAACAAGACATGATGACACTGAGAAACAACCAGAATGCACACTCACTTCAGTGTTTAAGATAGTCACAAATCTTGTCAAGAACATTACAGTTCAAAAGAAGAAAACAATAATTGCACTAGGGGCTATTTATATAAAAAAATATGAAAAATAAATAAATATAGATATTGTTTTAATAATACACATATATAATAATATTGTAAATAATCTAGCAGCAGTATCTGGTTGACATTCTGATATAGTAGGTGGCAGAATTGGCACCCTAAAGGGAGCACCTGATATTTGTGTTTTATGTCTTCATTTTATTACCAGAAAAAACATAACACAATTTTTTTTTCATATATATATTTTTAAAATGTTGTATATGTTTAATGATTCATAATACATTTTTTAATTAATTAGACATGCTTTTTGATTTTGAAAAAAAAAACTAGCAGGTTCTGCGGTTGCTGTTTTTGGCGTATGCCTAGTACCAAAGCAACATCATTGCCACAAAAACCTATGCAGATATTCTGGAAAACAAAAGAGCGGCATAGGACACACAAATCGGATCTGAACAGTTGTGATGCACGGTGTGGACATTTAATACTTTTAGATCAGATTCCAATCGGACACATAAATAATTGGATTTGGGCTGTCAGTGTGAACGTAGCCTTAGAGGTCACGTCTGTGTCAGAAGAACCAAAGGCTCAAAGTGCTTATCAGCTCACCAGAGGGCTGACTGGCCACTCATTGACATCTAATCACATTTCAGACTCTCCTGCACTGTAAATGAAGAGTAAATAACAACTATTAACTGTTAAAACTAAGCTGAGGCCACTTCAGTTCATTATTCCTTGTATACTTCATCTGTTGTCCAGACCCACAGGTGTCCCTCCTTTACATGACAGCATAAGGTCACAGTAGGTTACAGTATAAATGTAAAAGAATAGACGCACACAAGTACACCCCATAGAATACAAAAAATAGCAATAATAAAGAAGTATGTGTCCAAATTTAAAAAATACCATATTATGCATGTGAACGTGTGACCTGCCTTGCCATGACCCAAACAAGCAGTCTGTATTACCCCATAGTCTCCACCAAGAAATATTTATGAAGCATGCAACTCCATTTTTAAACATTACCATCCATCTGCTCACTGCCCTGCTGACACTCTAATCACATTTCCAACCCTCCACCACCTTACCACTCCTCACTGCAAACCTGTTTCCTTTCTTCTTTGGAAGAAGGCCAGAGGAACAGCATTTCATCCTGTGCTTCAAACACGCTCAGTGTGTGTATTTGGCTCGGTTATCGGTGCGAGCGAGAGGTTTGACTCAGCGCTTTAACCGCTCACACACATTTACCATTTTTATGCTATCCTGTATTAATCTTACAAATCCCCTTACATCTGGCTTCCTGTTATACATATGTGTGTGTGAATGACACTGGCTATGTCCCAAAATCAAGTGAGCTGTCGACCTAGATGGTTCAGAACCTCACTAGGTTCTGAAATGCAGCCGACACTCCCTGATCTCCAAGAGAGATAAAATTAGGAAGAAACAGATTAAATCAGTGATGCGGTATGTGACGGCTGAGAGAGTCATAATGCCCTCCGGTCATTCTCTCAGAGGACTTATGCACAAGGTTCCTCAAACTGTATTCAAGATGTAGACCTAGACTATACCACTTCTCTACAATAAATGCATATGTAAAGCACATATTTCTGCAGCCATTACTACATATCCTTCAGAAATTATTATAACTACTGTAGTGCAAAATGCCTGTGCAAAATAATTTTTTTGTGTGTGTGTTTTTAGCAATTGTTGGCTGGTCCTGCGCTGTGCTCACTCAGTGTGCAGCGTGAGAGGGGGAGTGGCCAGCGGCTAGAGCGGCAAACGCCAATGTGTGCTTCTTTTAGCGATATATTTAGCGATATCTTTTACATTTCTAATCTAAACAACGTCAAACTTGGCACTGCACTTACTCGTGCCCGTAGCAAGACACTTGTCAAGTTTGAGATCCATCGGACTAACGGTTCGAGAGATATGCGATTAACAGACAGATAGACACACACACACACACACATAGACATTCCTGTAATTTATAGATAGATATGCTGATTTGGTGCAGAGAAAAATAAGAAAAAATTCTTATTATTATCAAAGTTGTGCTGCTTCATAATTTGTTTAAACCATGATCATTATTTAACTGTACTCATAACTGTACTCATTTATTTCAAAATGAAATGCTAAACCTGCTGTTTTAAACTGTTGTTTATGCAAAAAAATAAATAAATACATAAATATATGTAATTGGCTGTTGACACGAAACCGCAAGGGTGTCGTTTTCACATTTATCCACTTTGGGACCCGGTTTTAAAAAAATAGCTGTTTCACTCTCCCAAAACACCGGATCCATGTAGATGAAACGCCAATACGATAAAAAATTATGCGTATACAGCGAAACGCGTCTTCTTGTGTATGGGGCCTAAATGTGTGCAACCCACATCAGGGGTGCAAAACAAAAAACAACAACCTCCAAACACACGTCTAAGTGCTATGAGTGTCCGATAGAATTCGATTTCATGTGATTCTATTGGAAAGTCTTGAAGCATCAAACACTACTCAGGCAAATGTTTATGCTTGGGTCGGAGAAGACAGCCCTTTATGAACACCCCACTGAAAGCATCGATCAACTGTGTTTGACCTATTTATTTAGTTTTGCTCTAACTTTGCCAAGAAATGTGGCCCAAGGCACTTCAGCCCTGTACACCAAGAGCTGCCAGCATGCTATAGCCTCTGAACATTATGAATTGAACTAGAACAATAGAAAAATCCAATTGTGACATGAGGTCTCACAATTCAAATCACTAACAACTATTCAGCTGCAACTGTACTACTGTGTCTCGTAAGGAGGCCCCACTGTGGCGGTTCAGATCTGTAAAAAACTCAATCATGGGTCTTGTAATTGAAGGTCATAATTAAAATATTGTTTATATTTTATTAAGAAAAATTCAGTGGTTCAGCAAAATATTGAGAACATTTCACTAACAAAACCAAGAGATAGATTTTTCCCAATTTTATTAAGGACACAATTTTGAGGTTTGAATTGAGGAACCGATTAAGCTGATCAAATTAAGGAAAAATGGCTACCAATTTATTTTAAGAGAATTTTGCGGTTTTATTTAGAGACGCCATTGTTAGTTCCCAGCATGCTTTGCACATGGCTGGTAATGGAGAGGAAATATTGAAATTAAGTGTTATTTTATGTGTTTTTGAGTAGGGAAACATGTGCTAATGTTTAATGTTCAGTTATGTTTGACATTTGAAAGAGTTTCTAATAGTTTTGATCGTTACCATTGTGCAAAAGAGTAAGGCTTATAGTAAGGTTGTGAATAACATATATTGATACTTTGAAGCATGTCGCTTTGTTTTTTAAGCAAAAACTTTATTAAAATTCCAGTAACAAGTTTGGTTATGTGCTGTGCTGGCTTTTAATAATGCATTAAAACTCAAAAGTCAAATATAAGGTTTTTTTCCATTCACTTTAAATTCACACACTTTTGAGCGTCAGCTTAAAATAAAAAAAGCATATTTCACTAAAAATATTAAATTCAATGTATCATAGACTAAATAATTAAGGGGATTTATTCAGGTAGATTCCATGAAAGAAATCAAGCCTTAACTACTCAAAAATATAATGTGTAAAATTGTACCATCATCTTTTTAATTAAATAGCAGTAAGATTTTTTTACAGTAGCTGACAATGATCCCTATATCACAACCATCACCTGAGTGTTTACAAATTCAATTAAACGCCTGACGTTTTTCTCTCCATTCCACTCATAGCTGTTTTAACACATAACAGGCGCTTGTCATGCGGTGGGTAAACGTAGGATTGTTTGGAAAAGCCAGAGAGGACAAAAACAGCAATAAGAACAGGACTACCCCAGCATTTTCACAATAGAGCCAGTGTGATATCCTTCCATGTGCCTAGCATTGATGTTTTGTATCAGTTTCATTGCTGCACCATGGACTGCAAAAGCAACATTAGTCGTTTCTCAAGCAGGATTTAGCTTCATTTACACTAAAAGCCCACAAGCCCACAGGAGGATGTCAGCTGCAACTTCATGCCAGTATATTGTAGGGAAGGAATCCTGATTCCTGATAAAAAAAAAGAATGTGTGAGTTTGCCTGCTGCTGTGAACAGGAAAGGAAAGTGTCACAATGAATAAAAGATCATTTGGGGATGCATGCATGGAAGACAAGTAACATTTAAAAAAAATTAAACAATTACTGTAAAACACAGATCTAATATAATGTAACACGATATTAGTTTACGTGAATACTTGTCAAGACTATACTCTATGTATCTGAGTATTCAAGCGTGATTTGTCACTAAAGAGACAAGTTTAGAACTGAATTGGGGAATAGCATGCTGTCTGACTCTGAGGACTCTTTATGTGCATGAGCTTTGGGTGTGTGTCAGTCAGCGCGAGTAACGCATTGAGATCTTTATTTGTTGGCTTATTGCACTTAATAACTCAGTTTAACATCAAGTACGTCCTGCACTTTATTTTCTCATTCATTCAAGTTCTTTTTGTAATAACCGAAACATCAGACAAGTCCATTGCTTATGAAGGATAAGCGCGACTTCTTTATAAATATAGCCTATAATAAGAGTACTTTATTTACAATAAAACGGTATATTAATATGTAAGATATGCCTATTTAATTATATTTTTTTTTAATTTATTTTTTATCGACGTTGCAAGACATAAATACACATTTGGTCATATTATACAACATCTTTGTCCTTGTCCTACATCATTATGTTTCTCCAAAATGAAAAAGAAAATCAATAAAAAAAAACAAAATTAATAATAATAATACTAATAAATAAATAAAAAATAAAAATGGTAGCAAGAACAAGAACAGGGGAGTACCTCAGGTATTATGTTTCAGACAAAGTCTGATCTTATTGTTCGAATAAATTTCAAGAATCCATTCCACAACCTCTTGAATTTATCCATTTCAAGTCTACAAGTGGAAGTCAGTTTCTCCATAACATTTATATCATGCATCACATCAACATTCTTGGTGCTTCCACCTTTAGCCATTTCCTAGTAATTCGCTTTTTTTCCTGCTAGTAACATGATTTTAAACATTTTCCAATTCAGATTATTTTTACCTTGCATATTAAGTCTTCCCAAATAAAGTGTGTTAAAAGTGAGAGGTAGATTAATCTGTAGAATCTTGTCCATGCATTGTTTAAGTTCCATCCAATAATTCACCATCGAAGGACTAATTACATTTTTTAAAAGTCAATTGTTCTGTTTTTATTCATTGATGCAGAATCATATACTCCACAGCTCTATTGTGAAGTCTGTTTTGCATCTTTGAGTGGCAAGTGGGAGAGAAAACTAAGTTAAAGATTGATTGGTTGCGCGGCACCCACGAGTGAACCGTCATGGCATTTTTTAACTCTACTGACAAATAATTACATTTAAAAAAATGTTTTTTTTTTTAATGCATTTAAAATTATTTATTAAATTGCTGGTTTATTATTTAATTTAGACATGCATTTTCTGTAAAGCTTTGAAAATATGTATTGTGAAAAGTAATGGAAAATCATTTTATCTATAACTACATTTTAACATTTGATAACTTATTCCTTCATTGTCCAAGTGTCACTCCAAGTCCAACATACGTGCCTGTGAAGTCCCAAACAGGTGCAGTTCTAAAGACATCTATAAATTTAAAATCATGAACGCATTCCAAGATAATGCCACAGAAGGACATCTGAAGCCCTGTCCTCACAAAAGGCCCCCTAAAACTTCAGACAAGGTACATTAGTGCGCGAGTGCCACACAGGGGCTGAGAGAGTGCATGTACACAAATCCTCCATGTGGGTCTCCTGAATTCCAGACAGCCACTGAGACATGAAAAGCGGGATGGCACATATTTTATAATTATTCAATTAGGCAAAAAGAATTAATCCCTATGTGTTTGAAACTCACTGTTTTCCAAACGGCTGTCGCAACGCATCGGATCAAGCAGCGCTGGCGGCAGAAGAGCCTTGTTATTTCCTGTGGTTCTGCTCTGTGCATGGCTGGGCATCAATGACCTGAGCAAACAGTGTTAGCATAGCAGAGAATACTGCACTCAGACACGGGAAACATCCCTCCAAGACACACATATTTCACTCTGCTCATTAACTTAACGGTCAACACAAGAGCAGTTTGGCTTCCCTCTAAAAAAAAGGTCCTTGTGTTTTTGCATTACCAAAGCTTTAATTACGTGTTTCTGCAAAGAAAATAGAATGCAATATCATAATGAATGCAGCAACGTTTTCTTTCGAAAAGCATTACTTGAGCAAACAAAAGTCACCACCACAATGCAAAGGTGTTGTGGGCGACTGCCAGGGCATTTTCTATGTAGTTGCTAAGGGTGTACTCAACCGTGCCAATCTGAACCATGCCAAAGCACGTTTGACTCCCAAAGTCTGGTGTGTTTGACTAGTGTGACTGCTCCATGATCGAACCATGCCCAGGGCCGCTTGAAGAGGTGGGCTCGGGCACGGTTCAATTGCGCTCGAGCTCAGTACGCATGTACTGGCAACCATGCCTAGTGTGAGTACGCCCTACATCTTAATGATATTCAGGTCTCAAGATTCCTCTGATATAAGATCATTTAAAACTGTTTTTGTCCATACATTGAAAGTCAAAGGGGTGTAAATTAGCACTGGAGCCCATAGAATTGTGTTTTTTGTTTGTTTTTTTACACAATAAGACATTCTTCTTTTTTTGTGTTACACCAAAGAAAATTAAATTTCACTATTATTTAAAGGACCTGTATGTAAGATTGTGGCCAAAAATGGTACTGCAATCAGTTTCAAATTACTGTAGTGCAGAGGGCTGCAACTTCACTTTTTAAATGACAATATCCTGGTCGGACTACTGTTGTCAGTGATATAAGTATTTGAAACGAACATGATTTCTTAATGTCTAGTGACATTTCAGGGCTATTTTATGATTATTTGAAATACATTTCTTACATATAGCTCCTTTAAGCAACACACACACACACACACAAACAAGGGTATTTTATCTGTTAGGTCATCTGAAATATGAAATCCCTACCCTATCTCACGACCAATTCGTACGAATTCGTACAAATGATTCAAAAGTGGCTAATTCGTACGAATTCATACAACCTCACTCGTACAAATTTGTACGATTTGTCTAAACCCACGTGACAGTTATGTTTAGGGGCGGGGTCAGGGGTAGGTCATTCGTACGAATTCATACGAATTTGCTAATTCGTAAAATATGTACGAATTAGCTAAATCGTACTAATTCGTACGAGTGAGGTCGTACAAATTGTTACGAATTAGCCACCTCGTAAAATTCGATTACCCTGTGTAAGCCAGTCTAATTAACTAGAGCTGGGTGAACAGGTCAAAGTCTGTTTACAGTACTGGCCCAGAGGCCTGTATGGGTGTGTAGACGTTAAAGGAATAGTTCACTCAAAATTATGTTAATTTAGTCACCCCCATTTCCTTCCAAACCTGACTTTCATTGTGTGAACAAAAACAAAAAAAACAAACACACACACACACAATTTTCCAAAATATTTTCTTTTGCACTCCACAGAAGACAGAAGTGCACTCAACTCTTTCACCGGGCAAACACGTTATTTTCCGTTATTTGTGAGAAAATGCTTTTAGAGAGAGTAGGGGAATAACTAGTGTCTTGGCCAAATTCCATCCATTGGCCCTTACCAATCATGGCCTCCTAATAATACCCATCCATAGAATTGTCTCTATCACTCTCTTTCCTGTGTACCTATAGATGGTGTGTGGTGAGCGCACTGGGGTCGTTGCACTGTGGTTGCCATCCGCATCATTCAAAAATAAAGCGCAATATAAATACCTCGTTCATTCATTCAAAAGGTACAAAAGTGAGACAACTGCTGCAGGCACCTTTCTTTCACACATTCAGGGCCCCTTTCTCAGAAAAAGACCTGCTCAAACAGACATAACACTCACTAAAAAGATATACGTTTATTACATGTAATGGACGTCAATGGACGTCCCGCCCTGCCCCCTGCTACCCCAGCCCAATGTACCTCATGTTTTGTGTACAGTACACAGCGAATTCAGTTTTGTAGCATAACCACCATTAATACCAAATAACAAGCTCCGTGTTTTGTTACTTTCGATAATAAGCAAGGTGTAATCTTTCAAATTCTGTCTATTTGATCACGAAATTCAAACAATAAATTGCGTTTTGGCGCTATTTTATGTGGCGTGACAGATCACCGTAGAATTATATAGGCTCCTCATTTCAAGCGGCAGCGCGGCGCACGAGTAAACGATCATCTCTTCCTCAGTTACAGAATGGACACCTGAAGGTATGTTGACAGATACATTATACTTACTGAAAGGCATCAGAACTCATGTAATCGCTCAATCGGTGTTTCAGCAGCGGAAAGACGTCAGTAAAACAGCATAGCTTGTCACTAGCATTATATTTACCTCAACAGGTAAGTGATTCAGTGTCCACAACTTTGGTTCCTATAAATGAACTCTTGCACTACATAAATGCAATATGTTAGCCAATCTATTATATTTTACTTAAACTGTTAATCAGGGTTTCAGACTGCGACCAAATTGGTCGCCTATGCGGCCATTTTTTGAGAATCTGCGAGTAAAAATTTTATGTGGACGCTCGCGCAACAGAACGCCGTTGTATCAGCTGCTGCAGTCCGTAACTTATGTTCAAAATGAACAAGTAGGCTACATCATGAATCCATTTTCCAAACCGTGTTTTTGACTTATCCTGAATCACTACGGTACACCTATAATAAGTGTTTATATTATATTACATTATATTTACAGTACATTACACACTGATGGTGGAACGTGCCAATTACTCTGCTGGCCGCCACCCCCCTCCGCGTGGGCATCGGCAAAAGATTGAGATAAAGACAGAGGCCTCACAGTCTTCCTAGCTATCCTAGGAAAACAACGGTGTCTAAGTCTCGCCGCAGCCAGACTTCCACCGAAACATTTTGCTCACAAACACTACACACTGCATGTCCCCGTGTCCCAGTGCATGTCTCAGGCCAACAGTGTTTTCAGTGCAGTAAATGTGCCCGCTGTCCCCCGCCCAAATTCACTCACAGACATGTTAAGCCTCACAGGGTTTTCCCCGCTTGCTCTCTCTCAGCAAACTGTCAACACTATGTTGCGGCCAGAGCCCAGATCACATTCTACCCCTAGCTATTCATGCAAATGCGTGGGCAAAGCTTCCCGGGGTATCAGAATGGGTGCTGAGCATTATAAAAAGAGGCTATTCTCTGCAGTTCGCTCAACATTCCCGCCGCTACACGGCGCTGAGGCGTTTTTTGCCCCCAGATAAAAAAAAAAATCACCACGTCTTGGTCCGATTGGACAACATATCAGTGGTGGCCTATATAAATCCCCAGGGTGGCGTCAGGTCCTGATATCTTTACAGGCTGACGGAACGCCTCCTGGTCTGGGCTCAGCACAATCTGTATGTGCCTGGTCACCTGATTTTGGGACCAGACAGCCTGTCCAGAAACAATGTTCCAGCAGGAGAATGGTCTCACCCGCCGACGGTCCAACTGCTGTGGGAGACTTTCGTCAGAGCACAGGTACACCTGTTTGCGTCCCAAGAAAACGCTCACTGTCCGAAGTTTTTATCCAAGAGCAGGGATGTGCTGGCCCACGTCTGGCCCCACTGCCCTCTCTATGCCTGTCTTGCTTCTGCCTCAGGTATTGTGAGGTATACTCAGGCTCCGCTCTGGAAAAATCAGCCGACAGATGCAGCCGACAAGCACTGCACCGTGGCCAATACCAATGAGTAAAGACCTCCTCTCTCAAGCCAAGGGCTCGATTTGGCATCCTCGGCCGGAGCTGTGGTCCCAATATGCATGGGCCATCAATGGGTACCCGCTAACCTTCCGGAGGGAGTGTTAAACACGATCACGCAGGCTGGAGCCCTGTCTTCTAGACTCAAAATGGTTTTTCACCCCTAGACTGTGGGGTTATGGAAGTTCACTCCTTCCTTCAAGAACTACTGGATAAGGGCAGAACCCCATCCACACTCAAGGTTTATGTGGCAGCCACAGCAGCGTTTACTAAACCAGCGACTGGCCAGTCACTGGGGAAGAACAATCTGGTCTCCTTTAAGGGAGCTAAAAGCCTGAATCCTCCCAGACCCCCTTCAGTGCCTTCAATCCATTTATCAGAAACATTTGTCGTTCAAGACAGTGTTTCTTATGACTCTTGCTTCAGGGAAGCGCATAGGGGATTTACAAGCACTCTCAGTAAGAGCGACATGTATGGAATTTGGGTCAAATGACTTGAAAGTCACACTCAAACCAAGACACGAGTACGTGCCTAACCGTTCAGGGCTCAGTTTATTTCCCTGTCTGACCTGCCAGTTTACAACGAGGAAAAGGACGCAAGCTTCTTTTGCCCAGTCAGGGCATTAAGAGCTCATGTGTCTCGCTCATCTGTTTTCTTCGTTTCATTCAGCGAACGCACTAAGGGACTAGCCGCATCGAAACAGAGCCTGTCCAGATGGATAGTTGATGCTATAGCGCTGGCCTACACTTCTAAAGGCTTGCCGTATTCTTTAGGTGTCAGAGCGCACTCCACAAGACGCATGGCCTCGTCGTGGGCTTGGTATAGCGGGATTACCTTGCAGGATATCTTTATGGCGGCAGGCTGAGCCTCCCCGTCTACATTTATAAGGTTGAGGTTCCCACCTTATAGGCTAAACGATTTTCGGTCCAAAGATCAGTACCGTCTACCCCGTTGCTTCAGCTCAGAATACTGAAAGCGCTTGATAAGAAAGCGCTCGCTGATCGATAACATAACTCCATGGGCAAGACCCATACTATTACCCAGTTCAGGCCGAACACAGTGAAACTCTCCCAAACTTTTAAGTCTTAGTGTCACAATGATGGTGTTTTGCATTCACATAGTTAACCAGTTTTTAGTGCTAAATATGTTATGAAAAGCTAGTGCATCACTTGGATGTTTTTTTTGTTTTGTTTTTTATGATTCCTTAGCTCAGCTTGTCGCAGTTCTTGAGACAGAGTTACACTAAATAAAAAGCTCTCTTATGATCAACTATCAAAGTAACAATGGCACTTCTACGCTGCTAAGCACTTTAATGGCACAACTCTGATTACAGAGCTGATCCCACTAACAGAGAAACATTGTTTGTCTCAGTGCTGATTTACGTCTACATTTCTGAGCCAGTGAAGTCACCTTTGTGTCTTTTTACAGAGAGGCAGAAATACACAGAGGACAAGTGTTATGTTCTCTCACAAAAAGTATGCATGTCATTCAGCAATAAAACAGCATGCGAAACTAATAAAAGGCCAATAGAAAACACAATGCTGATGTAAGCAGCTTTCATTTCAAATTCTTCTTCCAACAATACTATTCAAAATAGAAGGCACAATCTTATCACTAGAAAGACTGTGATGAGCCACAGGGTGGAGAGAGAGAGAGAGAGAGAGAGAGAGAGAGAGAGAGAGAGAGAGAGAGAGAGAGAGAGAGAGAGGTAGGTGAATATGTGTGTGTGTGTGTGTGTGTGTGTGTGTGTGTGTGTGTGTGTGTGTGTGTGTGTGTGTGTGTGTGTGTGTGTGTGTGTGTTTGTGTGTGACCTCAGTGTGTTTCCCTAATGTCCACCACAGTGACCCTTAGTAATGTGTGTTTATATATGTTAAAACACTGTGGTATCAAACGTTCATAGAAATTATAATCTGTTACACTGTTATTTTTTGCAATTAATGTAATTTGTACATTTCAATTTAAGTTGTTATAATACTTTGTTATTATTGATGTCTTATACTATGTGTTACAAGCTTTCGCAATATTGTAATATGTACAGTCATGCCAATAAAGCGAATTGAATTGAGAGAGAGAGAGAGAGAGAGAGAGAGAGAGAGAGAGAGAGAGAGAGAGAGAGAGAGAGAGAGAGAGAGAGAGAGAGAGAGAGAGAGAGAGAGAGAGGATTTCTTTGAAATCCCACAAAGCTGGATCAGTAACAGAGACTGATATACATCAATCCTGAACTGCACAGTCTCTTGCTAAATCTTTCTAATTTGTACAATATTACAAAATATGATCAGGTATTTGCATTTGTTTCAAAGAAAGATCAGCAACTCCCATGAAAATGAATGAGACTGTTTTTTCACTAAAAATCACTGCCAGTGTGATTGCTGCCTGAAGCAAAAAGGCTATGTGATGCACACTCACAGCCAATCAAAACACATTTAATGTTTAATAGAAGGTAGGGGTGTAACGATACACGTATTCGTATTGAACCGTTCGGTACGAGGCTTTCGGTTCGATTTTCGATACGCATTTTTGAACCGTTATTAACGGATCAAACAGCGCTGACGTGGAAACCAGGAAGAAACATTGTGCCATGAATGAACTATCCAGTGTCCAAAGATCAGCAACATTCACCATGGATTTACTGTATGACAGTACTACCGTAAGTTTGGCAGGAAGAGTATAATGCTTCCAAGTAACATCACATCGGTTTTATTTTGACATTATGAATACAATTGCTGCCCTCAAATGTTTATAACTAGTAGTTATTTCTTTATAACTACTACAATATTACATTTTTGTCCAAGGAGCTGTTTTGTTTTATAAGCTCCTAAGAAAAGTCAAGTAAAGCTCCATCATTGCTCAAAGTTAAAAAATATCATACTTTATGATGTTAGTTTAAATAAAAATATAATTTAAAAAAAAACTAAATCAAGGACATTTCTCTAGCATTTCTTTCTTTTTGCTGAATCGGAAACTTACCAAACCGAAGTAAGTATTGTAAGTATATTGTATCGAACCAAACCGTGAATTTTGTGAACCTGACGGAGGGATGCAAAACACCAAAGAGTAATAAAAATTGCACCCACAATTTTAACATTTACAGTGTGAGAGCCTGTGTGTGTCCGAGAGTGTATGTGAGCTCGAGTTTGTGTGAGTACACTACTTGATACACATATATCTGACCGCTTGTATTCATTGACGAAAATGTAGACACGTGCAGTAATATTGTGATGCATTGTGATATCGAATCGAATAGTTGACATGATAATCGTAATCGAATTGAATGATGATTCACACCCCGATTCAAAATATTAATAAATACTAAAAATAATACTAAAATTACACTGTCCAAGAATTATGGAAGTAACATTTACAAAACTTGAAGATCTAACTATACAACCCAAACAACATGGGTAATTAATCAATCATCTTTTAGTGGCCATCTCAGATCTATTATATTTTTGTATTTTCACGCAAGACATAAAAAGTCACTGTGACTTGCATACAAGATAGACAGTCTATCATTGATGGTTTTAGAAGGGCTTCCTCTTTTTTTCATAATCATAGTCAGAGAAGAGGAAGCACTTGTAGATTTATGGGCTGGTTGTCATGTCTTCCGCCAGCCATGAATAATACAAGGCTCCATCCTGTGATCCAGATGAAAGGAGAAAGTGTGCAAGATGGAGAAAGCAAGATTGAGACATAAAGACTATGTGTTTTTAAAGGTGAAGTGTGTAATTTCCTCAATGTTAAAATACTATCACAGTTTATTGTGACTTCCTGAAGTGTGTGAAAGATCTCTTTTGTTTGAGAGATCTGACATCAACTCAATCACGTGACTGAAAAACAGTACAAAATAAAAATTGAAAAGCATTATTTAAAAAAAAAAGGATATCGTTAATCAAGCCTCTTTCATTATCATGAAACTTTAATCAAACAGAGATTTTTTGGGATGTAGATGAACATTCCTGCACTTCACCTGTTTTATTTTAGAGAAATATTTCAAAGTCATGTCTGAATTAGTTCCCATGGAAACCATAAAATGCACCAAGGACAGACGTTCTTACACAAACTCAGAAACCCATAGAGCAGGATATCAGAACTCCACTATGATCCATGCACCTGAACTAACTTAATGACCATATTTCCTACCTTTATTCATTTGACAATAAAATACTTCATGTCTGTAAACAGAACGGTGAAATATTGTAGACTTTGCACCTGGGATGAGGTTAAAGAGATGACATAAAAAATAAAAATCTCTCAAGTGGTTCTAAACCTGTATGAATTTCTTTCTTCTGCTGAGCACAAAATAAGCTATTTTGAAGAGTATGGGAAACAATAAAATTGATGCAAATGATTTTTTCCATACTATGAAAGTCAATGGGAAGTCGTAACCCTATTCTATAACTTCTGTGCATTTACGTGATGCAGCAAGACACATCAAAACATCTGCTACGGAAATCTAAAAAAATCTAAATGCAGCGCCTAGATTTCCACCCCCTCAAAATACAGGACACCACCTACTTTTTTGCTTCACAGAGGGCTATGTGAATGTTCATGGATATCCTTCACAGACGTAAGGCGCTTGCTTTATGATTAAAGAATCCATCTGGAAAATGAAATATACATATGATACCTTGCCAGAAGTGCAATTTACTGTATTGCATGCTAGCAGCAGATGACTTGATCTATTTTATTGGGGTGACCATTAAACGTATAACTCGGCTTATATTAACGACTTAATTTCACTGTTAATGTTAGCTTAGAGTTATAATTAAAATATACCCATAATACTAATAGCTAAAAAGTTTGACTGAAATTTCAGCTGATGTCCTCAGAGTCTTAAAATTTTATTCCATCATTCACAATAGTGACTGTAAAGAATTTGTTTTATTTCTAAAGCTCTGTCTGTTGTTTTAGTGCATTTCCTGCAAATATGGGGAAAAATTTGTAGTGTCACATTGTTAGTGTAAATTGTCACATGACCAAAGCAGTTTACTTCTTGTTTGCACCATAAGAAGAAGCATCAAAGCTCTAAAACAAAAGCTTGGTATAAGAATGTTGGTGACAGCAGAAATATTCAGTATACACATTATCCTACCGGTCACAATTTTGACTGACCATAAAACACAATTTTTTCACACACTTTTCCATAAAAATGTTTAACAAAAAATAATTTAACCACACATCATTTACATATTTTCATGTTTGAGAAATTTTGGGATTAAATGGGTTAAGACTTGAATATTACTTCAAAAAGAAGTCTTATGCTCTCCTCTCTTCTGCAAAATGCACAGAATATGATACCCAAGGGCCGCTCAGTGGATTTGTGAGATCCTGCAGAAAGAAAGGAATAACACCCATTTGGTCCAACCTAAAGCCCATGGAGTGTGACAGGGCCGCTGGCCATTAATTTGCCTGCATGTCTCCTGTGTGCTGACCTTAGGATGGACATCCTGCACTAATAAGATGCCTCTCATTCCTGGAGACTTAATTACCTCACATTAATTGGTGGGTAAACCATCCAAAAATTAACATTCTGTTATCAGTTACAAACTGTTTTTGACTGTTTTTCAATACAATGAAAATAAGTAGGATCTAAAACCACATTGTATACTAATTGAGATATGTAAAAAAAAAAATAAAAAAAAAATTATCCTGTTGTGTTCCACAAAAGAAATAAAGTCATGCAAATCTGGAACATCATGAAGGTGAGAAAATGATATTCATTTGTGAATTTTCATTTGTGTTTGTGAACTATCCCTTCAAATCACTGATTACTGGCACTGCTGCCTGGGCTTTAAATCAGCATTCAGTGTGGATTGTAGGTGCTTCTTCAGATACAGACTCTCTATAGGTGTGAAAATAGCAGAATTATGCATCGAGTGTTATAGCACAGAGCCCGCTGTCAACACAGAGAGGATTCATCTCAGATGACTTCATTGTTCCAATCATGTCAGAGTGTATCAGAACATTTCTGCAACCTGGATAAAAAGCACAAACTTCCTTTTTGACAAATTAAAGCCGTGGTATTAACAACCATCTGGGGTGATCTGATTACATGCATGGGACAAAGGAACGATGGGTAGGGCTTGGTATAGAGTTCGATACTTTTTTTAAGTACAGACTAAATTGCCTCGATACAGAGAGTATAGAGTATTGAAACATTGCCAAATTTCGCTACCTAAAGGGTTAATCTCAATGTGGCATCACGTCTCTGTGGGCAACCAAACTATAATAGTTTACGCGGTTGCCCACAGAGACGTGGCTCACGAGTGAGGCTGTAGTGTGCAAGCATCCCATAGATGTAATGCTGTGTTCACACCAGACGCGAATAGCGCGTCAAATTAGTGTCTACCGCGTCTAGTTTGACGCTTGACCACTTTGTGTTAATTTGCGCGTCAAAATCAAAACCCGTTGTTGGCCATCTTTTTTTATGTTGATCGAGCATTCATCGAGAGATTCACCGCTCTGTATACTCTGGAGAGCAGAACAGTGGCGTGGGGATCATCGAGCCGTATTTGTGTCCACTCATTGGTTAACCCAGCGTGAAATGACGCCAAAGTTCAGATTTTTAAACGTGTGAATGCACAAATGGCACGTACTAACTAAATCATTCGCGCTTAAAGGCCAATTTATACTTCTGCGTTGAGGGTACGCCGTAGTGTACGGCGTTGGCTACGCACGTAGGCGACGCCGTTGTGAGCATTTAACCTTCTGCGTTCAGGTCTTGGTTGCTTTGCAGTACTGCTCCGAAACGCTAGTTGGCGGCGGAGGATTTTAATGTTCCACTGTGTTTAGATTCCTCACGGCTAGGTTACTACAAGCATAGCGACTGAAAGAGAGCGGATCATGTTGGAGTTGGAGCTTATTGAGGTGGAAAAAACAGTTCACTTTAGTGAAATTACCAAAACTGAAAGGCAGAAATGACAGAAGACGTCGGAGGAGATGGTACGTGTGGAAATCATAGACAGTGGTGGAAATGCGTGAGAAGGTACGTGCGGAAATGCGTAGGAGAAAATGCGATGCTACCAAGCCGACCAATCACCGATCTTGCGGTCCGCGTCGTCGCGACGTGTAGTTACATTTTTGAAGAGGTGCGCGTCAGGCGACGGCGAAGGGTACGCGGTATGGGACGCGTCTGTGCGTATGCTACGCCGTCCCTACTGCGCACCCTACGCAGAAGTATAAATTGGCCTTAACGCGCCAGACGCTCAATTCGCGCGAATGAGGCGTATTCGCATCTTCAGCGCCGCGCTCTACGCCTCATTCGCGCCGCAGGAATTTTTTACGCACGTAACGCATCTTTGCATTGACTTAACATTGAAATCATTCGCGCCTGATGCGCTAGTCGCGTCCGGTGTGAACGCACCATTAAAGATAAAAAATGTGGCTACATTTCACCAGGCTTAAAGGGATACTCCACCCAAAAATGAAAATTCTGTCATCATTTACTCACCCTCAAGTTGTTGCAAACCTGTATGAGTTTCTTTCTTCTGCTGAACACAAAGGAAGATATTTCGAAGAACGATTGTTTGGCACCATTGACTTCCATAGTAGGAAAAATAAAATACTATGGAAGTCAGTGGTGCCAAAGTTCCAACCGTTCTTCAAAATATCTTCCTTTGTGTTAAGTAGAAGCAAGAAACTCATCTTGTTAAAACGGATTTCATAAAATTGGTATCAAAAAATGTATCATTCAGGAACCGTTCGAAGTCAAGGTATTGGTATCGGAAAAAAATGAACGATACCCAGCCCTTACGATGGGACTGTTAATCATTTTTCAAACAAATAGAAGAGCCTAATTTTCTACTACTTGGGTCAGAGGAGTGACAATGATCCAGAGCACTCACCCACTACTCTATTCAAGATTATGTGGGTGGCATCCTATGACACGCAGCTGTGAATAAACACACAGAAAGTCATGAAACTGATATCAGAGGTCAAGGAGCTCTGCCAGCCATGTGTTGCCTGCCCTCCCTGAGTGGATAATGTGTAATGGGCCATATGGCAAACTGAAGGCAATTTCCTTAGATAAATAGAAAACACCACACTCAAATCCTCACCTTTGACCTCCACTGCTAGGCGACATGCAAAAAAAAAAAAAAAAATACAAAGCATACCAAAGCTCCTCAAACATGTAAACATTAAATAAAGTCATTTAAAAATATCTAGAACAAAATGATTCAGTTTGAATTGAAATTATTCTACTGGAATATAACAGTTTAAGGCAGGGGTGTAACAATAAATAAAACAATATATTGTCTCATATATCACAATACAAAAATGCAACAATATTATAGTGATCATCTGTTTTGTGCATTAAGCAGCCAAAATGAAAACTACTGTGGGAGAAAAAAAACAACAGTTTGAGTGTCAGTAGTCCAACTACATTAAACTACTATTTTATGTTGAGGGGGAATATTTGTGGGTCCTGATAATGCCAAATGTCTTATGTTACCAGTAAAGAGAAGTCAACATTATTTAAACATAATCTAGTCTGCAGAGTGCAAGAATATTCATCTAAAATAATTCTGTTTTCAAATTCAGAATCATGAAGATTTTTATTCTGGTGACTATTGTCCTATGCATTGGGTTACCAGCACCAAGTCCAAGCAATACCAAATTTACCATTTTAATTTACACAAACAAACAAATAAAAAATATATATTTGATAAAAAAATTCAATGTCTATGTCTGTTCAGACATGTGCAAATCATTGAAATAGAACAATCACTGAAATAGAACAAGGAGTGACAGGCAGCATGAGCGATGCACAGGCTCCCACAGGGCAGAAACAATAAGTGAGAGGTGACATGCGTTCAACAGTGTGTATCTGATGCCATAAAACTAAAGAAAACATGAATATTGCTCCAAGCCTACATTTTACTTGAGGTGCATGTCAACAGCTATCTTCAGCAACTAAGAGGCCAAATCATTTTCTGCCAAAGCTGGATTACTCTGCATAAAGAAAACCTCATGATAAAAGACAAAGCTGTGGGTGAAAACAAATGCCAGAGAATGCAAACCTACAATACTCTCGTACACGCAGCCCCTTAGCCAATTGCTTACGGCATGGGTGAGCATTGGTTGCTTGTTTTTCCAGCACACATTTCTTCAGCAGCTTCCTACAGAATGCAGGCCTTTCTATAAGATCAGCATGGAGATTTGCAACAAATGTTTGCAAAATTGCAAATCGATAATATACTTAACCCTGCCACTGTGACATTAAATGCTCTGCTATTATCAAATTAAAATAAAGGCTCTGCTGCTCTAACTGACACAAAGCATGCAGCAGCACAAAAAAAATGTTTATATATTATCAGTTAAAGCAATACAGAACAGCAGAAAAGATTTTTTTTTTTTTTTAAGATTAATAAATTAATAAATAAATATATGCCTCGGCTAAAACTGACAGTGTATGCAGCAGCATAAAAACTAAAAGAACAATAAGGAACAATAAATGAAATACAAAAATATTAATTACTCAAATAATACAAATTATATATATATATATATATATATATATATATATATATGTGTTGCATAATGTGAAATCTATAAAAACACTATCATTCGTTGTTATGTAACACGGTTGCTAAACAACTGAGCAACATCTTTCAGTTTAATTCTTTTCAGACAATTGAATTTGAGGTCCACTGAGATGAATACATAAAGCAGTAGCTTGCTAATGGGATCCGATTAACACAGCGCTGAAGAGCACAACATCTGCCTTGCAGCATCTCCCGCTCATTCTCAGTGAGACTGTCAGGTTGGGGTTGGGGGTTGGGGGTGCACGTGTCATTATTGTGGTATCAGCAGGAGAGAGAAACCAGTTTACAGTGACTCTATGGCTACACTCACTCACACAGCAGAATACAGCTGTCATTCTTGAATAAAAGGGATAAATACAGTTCTGTCACACATAAAGAGATCTGTGGTGGAAAATTTTAAACTGAATATTAAGCTAACCATGTTTTGACATTTGACCTCATTTAACCAGCTGAGTATCTGAGACAATGTACTAAGGCATTCTGTACTTCAGATGAATGTATGTGTGTCAAACACCTGACTGTGTATAAATAACAAATATGGGAAATGGAACTAGACAGATGACTAAGTTAGAAACATTAAAACAAAGTCTCCTCTACCCAGTAACAAAACAGTGTACCTATGAAGAACCAATGAAATTAATGTCATTATGGCATACCTCCATATTGTATAAAAACTGTTGTATCAGTGTTTTCGGGGGGATTCTCAATGGAATTTGTCTGAGATCCACCGGCCTTGTTTTTACTTGGGAAGTTTTCCGAGTATTGCTCGAGAACTCTCCTGGCCGTAATTAAAAGCATTGAAAGGACATTTGCTGGAGTCTGTCTGTTATTTAAGCTGCGCAGCAAGAACAAGTAAGTTAGAATTATTAGCACCCGACGGACGTCGACTGTAGATGTGCTAGGGTTATAGGATTAGAAACCGGCGGACGTCGACTGGAGATGCGCTAGGGTATAGGGTAGGTTTAATTGACTCAGCGGACGTCGATGTGTAGATGCGCTGGTAAAAGTATAAGACTTGGCCAACTAGAGTGAGTATTATTGTAGAGCAGTCAGGTTCAGGGAAAAAAATCCATTACAGATCGTTCACCCAAAAATTTAAATTCTGTCATTTACTCACCTCACTATTCCCAACCTGTATGACTAGAATCTTAATTCAAACTTTTTTTCTTTTTGAAGGCACTGTGATTTAATTAAGAACACTTAAAAAGCACTAACGGCAACTTAGCCTTCGCTTTGACATAACAGGTCTCCTTTCATCATTACAACTCTTTTGTTTACAGAGCCAACCCATCCACCAGGTTTCTTGATTTCTTTTAAATGTACAAAATGAGCACATTAGACGTAAAAGCCACTTGATTATAATATGAAAAAACATGCATGTGTGTTTTTGCTCTGATTCTATCATGTATGATTTAAAATCACACAGGGATGCCTTTAGCAAACAGGACGGCTGCCAGATTCCCAGGCCTAATTGCTCCATTCATCTGACATTATAAAGCAGCTGTCTTCTGGCAACACAGCAATACATGCTAACAACACAACTGAAGGCATTTCCCCCCTCTGGCGCTACACATGTTATTTCTATTTGGCCTTTACAGGAGATTTGTACAAAAGGTGAGGAGCGATCATAAACAAAAGGCAGGTCTTCTGACACACCAGCTGGAAAAAGCAGGAAAGACAGTTACTAAACCGCACACAGGGTTTAATGTGGCAATCATGAACAAACCAATTAGAAAACTAGCAGTGTTTCGTTTCAAGTGAATAATGAAGGTCTAAACAATAATACAATAATGTCAAACAAGCATTAGTCATAATCTGAATATGCAAACACATTCTAATGGGGTAAAGATTCCAAATAGCAATGCAAACATGCACTGCAGTTCTCCACAATACACAAATTTAATCTTACAAGTGATAGCAGGACAATAAAGATGAGCCCAATTTCACACAGAGATTCCGGAAAATACACAGATAATGTGACCCGGAATTTGTCAGGGGATTGTTTGATTTCGGTTTATTCACATTGCCAGTGATTTGTCGGGATCTGTGAGTGCGTTCACACCAAGCGGCAACATTCTAATCTGAAAAATGAAGCCTACCCGGAAGTGCGAAAAATTGCAATACATCTAAAATCCGCTAGAGGGAGGTCCCAAAAGGGAGCAAATATCTATAGATCTCATGTTAAAATGTCCGTTTTCACAGCATAAATTCATGCTTTTACAGGTTGGTCCCATGGACTTTTATTGTATTTTCGGATAGGTTCCGCATGCCTGACAACTGTGAGGGGGTGAATTTTTTTCTAACTCGTTAGTTTAGATCGTATTTAGATATAAAATGTATGATAAATAGCGGCGGTTAACTTTGATAGACAGCTGATAACGGGCTGCGCCGAGTGGAATTTGACATCTCGGCCATGATCTGACACAACACATCATACCACCTCTGTATCCTTTCTAAACATTTGTATTTTGTATTTCTCAAGATTTTCTAATATGGCGCCACCCATACCCCCCATAAACAGCCTCAAAACCGTTCTCCAGAAACTCCATGGGTGACGTCACAGACGTTTTGTCCATATTTTTTTACAGTCTATGGTTCACACACAACCCAGAAAGATCCCGGAAAGACACATGATGTCAGGATGAGACGTGTAACGTGTGTGTCGAAAACATGTACACGCGGCGCGGTATGCGCGTTCCACAAAGCTGGTATCAATCCCGGGTCGTGTTTGCGTTCACACAGAAGGCGTTCTGGCAATTTCCCGGGATCAACGCGCTGTGTGAAGCCCCTTATGGTCTGCTGCTGGCCCAAGCCAGTGTAAGGGAGTATCAGGCCAGCACAAAAATATATTAAGCACTATCTAAAAATTATTGGAAATTCTTTCAACAGAGCATAAAATGGTCTGTAAAACTTCTATGCGGGAGCATCAGAAAAGAAAACAACTGATCTTTGGCTAAGAGGAGTTGTTCAAAATTATGTTAAGCAGCATCTTTTTGACATGAGAAAAGATGGCCAACAACAAGCCAAGCAGCTGTTAGAACACTATAGCACAGAGTCCTTGTCTTGTGCTCGAGATTACAAAGGTTGAGCTCATTTCCATTCAGATCCAAATCAAGACATGCACAAATTTTTTTTCAATTCACAATTCAATATCTTTTATTCATTGTTAGTCTGATTTTCCATGCAAATGAATCACTGTCACTAGGTTACAAATAACATACAGGCACTTTGGACACTCACTCCTTTAAAAAAAATAGAAACCACATAAAACTCTCTAACTCTCTGAAGCACTTTGCACACCGGTAACTAACTCCAACTAAGACTGAAGGATTATCAAAAATATCAAATTGAAAGAATTGGAAAGACCTAATCATTGAGCAAACATTTAATGCATGCCGCCAGTGACTGTAGAAAAATAAAATAAAATAAAAAAGCACTTGTCTCACACAGCCTCCATTATCAAAAATCAATTAGTCATTTAGTCACATGATATCCTGTCCTCTGTCACAGTCAAATTAATAGGAAACTAGTCTGGGTGTAGCCTACGATAAGTAATAACTGATCAGTATCAATCAATAAATTGACTTTGGATGGTCTATTTTATTGT
The DNA here is from genome assembly GCF_016745375.1 of Pimephales promelas. Next base: position 19,597,368 of record NW_024121210.1, read on the forward strand.
CAGTTAATATTGTAGAATAGAATAGAGTCCACTATAACCTAAAATTGTTATTTCTTAACATTCTAATAACATTCTTATAACCAAGCAAGAACGTTAATACGTCAAAAAACAAAACAAAAAACTGGACGTTTTGAATGTTCCTGGAACATCCGTTCTTATAACCTAAAATTGTTAGCTGGGGAAAAGGAGAGATTCGCAATTTCACTAAACACGTTTAAAGTACAGGATTCTCTGAGTGAGCCCATAGAGACCTATTCTTACAAGAGCAGCGTGTATCTGATCGTGCAATTTTCCACACGCAAGCAGAGATTCATGCTCACGCATAGTGCGTTCTCGACATTTGACAGGAAAATAACGCCATAGTTCAGCAGCACCCACCTTCCCTGTAACGTAACACCAGAGCACTGCTGTTTGATTTACCCTCGCCTCACCGTCGCTGCTTAGAAGTGCAACATTGTAAAGGGTCCGTCTTAAACAGTGTCGGCGGCGCAACGTAACGTTCATTCCGAACGTTGTGTAATTAAATACATCAGTATGGTATTAATTTTTTTTTATTATATTAAAAATTAACATCGTAACAAAAATATACAACGGTTTTCGGTATGAACCGGTATATCCCCAGCACTAACACTATATCGCGAATCATATCGTTTTCATCACACCGATAGATATCGTAACATTTTAATTTTGACATTTTACACCCCTAGCAAAATATATTTATGGAAAACCAGGAAAGCTCAATAGAACAGCCATCAAGAGGATAAAGCAACTAAGCACAGTCTTTTTTTACCCAATCACTCTGTCATGGCGACATTGTGAATCATCATGTCATATAGACCAACTTAAACACAGCATTATCAATTATTTCACTATTTATGTGAAGAGTATTATTCTTTGTAAAAAAAAAATAAAGAAATAAAATTAAAAAACGGCTCATTGAACACCAATTATGAATGCATCATGTCTCAACGAGTGAATAAATAAGCCCTGTCCTTATATGAGGGGGAGATGTGAGACCACTGTGTCCACAGTTCAATACACTTCTGTGTTTTCTAATATGGCCTATTAAAAAGTAAGATGATAAAAAAGCAGCAAGATGACCAAAGACGTCTTTGACAATTATGTACAAGTCATTTCTCTACTAACAACTCAATAAATAGGAAGATGACCTAACAAATGAAATGCAAAGCACTAATGCACATAAACACATTATTAATGTGCTATTTAATGAGCTTTATGATTAACAAAAAAGAAATAACGTATTAGCTCAATTTAATTATTACATCTAATGAAGTAGAAAAGCAATCAGACTCAGGTTTGCTTGAATGACCAGTAAATGTACGTGCTTGTCACATCTGTGCCATACATGAACATGCCTGCCTACACCCAAACATCACTACACCGCTGCAAGCAGCCAGGGAGTGGGGGAAAACAGTAAGTAAGCCTATTGGTTCTGCTATCAAGTCAAGCCAGTTACGTAACTCACTTGTGAGTCACAGGCAGAATATGTGCTGGCCTAAAGGGTTTATAAGGGACTTATTGGTGTGCATATAATTTTATTATTAATTCTATTATTATTGTTGTTATTATCCCTCTGACAGAAAAAAAAACGTAAATGAAAAATGAATATTTCTTAAGTAATTATTTTTATAGTAAAATATAAATGCACAGTCCCAAATGCACACTGAACTTGCATGGAAAAATGAAACAGCCTCTCTGAGATGCTGAAAAGAATGAAACACAAGCTGCTCTCGTGAACATAGTGCCTTCGCTCTAAAACATGCAGTGAAGGAACTAGACTTTATCAAATCATAGTCTTGCAATCTGATAAGCTGCTAAAGAATTTTTTTTTTCTATGTGTATTAAATCAATGCAACTGCTTATACATGAGATTACCTCACATAAGGGGTAGGGAAGGCGAACAAAGATTATTAGTAATGAGTCACTGACAGGTAGAATTAATTCGCATGCAATCACTCTTGCATTGATATTTATGCAATCTTTACTGTGCTACTGTTCTTTATCTGTATATGATTTAGAACGAGCAGACATCTGTCAGAAAGGGGTGTAACAATAAATCATCATATTGAGATATCTTTGAAGTAAAACAATATGATTCGAGATATAGAGTTTGTTTTACCTTAGGTTCAGCATACAGTACACTGTAAAAATTATTGTTGGTTTAACTTAAAAAAGTAAGTAACCTGGTTGCCTTAAAATTTTAAGTTGATTGAACTGGAAAAAGTGAGTTAATACAATGAAGGAGATTAATTTAATCATCAGAAACTCAAAATAATAAGTTATCTCAACTAAATAAATGAAGTTGATTTGACAAAAGAAAAAATGTTGTGATAACAAATCTTGAAAATATTTTTTTTTTGCAGTGAAGGTATAATTTACCCGAAAAAGTAAATTCTGTCATCATGTTCTCACCGTCATGTCGTTTCAAACCAATATGATTTTTATTCAACTTCCAAACACAAATGAAGTTTTTTTTTATATTTATATATTATTTCATGAAATATTTTTATTTTTATCAAATTTTTTTTTTTAATGAAACCTGAGAGGTTAAAGTCCAAAGTTTAAAGCATTAAAGATCGTAAAAATAATCATAGACATTACTACTTTAATCAACTATATTTAAATGTTGAATATAATGTATAACAATGCAATGAGGGATATGTGTGGTTCCTGATAATAATAAAATAATCATAATTGAATAAGTAATAATAATAAAAACCTCTTTTTCTTTTTTCATTAGTTAGTGTTATTTAGAGTTTGACAAGGCAGGATATTGAAGAGCAAAACCCTGAAATGTATACAACCATATACCCAATTAAAAAAATTATATAAAAAAAAACAGTAAAACAGATGCACAGAAAAACCTGAAATACATCAGGCTTCATCCAATAAAACTTGTAAGTTATTTAAAAAACCATTTAAGAGCATGTGGAAAAAAAAGAAAGTTCATGTCTTTTTGTTTTACTCCTGGACACAACAAATTCCCTACACTGTCGTAGTAGATAAGTAGGTGTTGGAGCCACAGACAGGAAACAATGCAGTGGTGATGAACCGTCCTTGAGTAGGTTAGTAGAAGTACGTATAGTGGCCTCGTTGCCAAGGCAATCAGACAACAGAAAACGTGACTTGCAGGGTTAAATAAGAACAGAAGCTTCAGGGTCTGAATCTGAATTAATTCCAGATCTGTTAATTAATTAGTAAAGAAAGTGTTAAAAGACAAGAATGTTTGGTCCAACTAGACAGACCTGATTTCCGGCAGGCAGTTCTGGTGGATGCAATTTAGCTGCTATGATCTTACAAACCACACTGCTTGCTTCTTTAGCCCTATTCGCACGGGATTAGCACTATCTGGGGACCTCGTGTGATGTGTGCCGCATTCACACAGGATAACCGAAGCACGTGATTTTACTCAAATTTACTGACTTATGACGTCAATAGGATATTGCTTGTAAATGTCTTGTCGTTATTATTAGGTCTAGCTGTATGATATATCATGACATAAACAGAATAGTTAAGGTGTATAGCGATATGACCCAGCACCCAAAAATACCATGAAAAACACTCCAACACAGACTCCATACAAACCGGAAGGTTAGTGGTTCAATCCTTGGTTCCACCTGACCAAGTGTCGAGGTGTCCATGAGCAAGACACCTAACCCCAGCTGCTCCTGATGAGCTGGGTGGCGCCTTGCATGGCTGACACAGCCGTCGGTGTATGAATGAGTGAGTGAATGTGAGGCAAAATGTAAAGCCCTTTGGTGGCCATTGGGTCTCTGAAAGCGCTATATAAATGCAGTCCATTTACATTGTTCGCGAAAGTACATGAAACAAAAACCTCGAAAAAATGATATACAATCCCGCCAAATCACAGAGATGCTGATTTGCACGGGACTAATATAATCACAGGACCTTGGTGTTCGGAATTTTTACTTTACAAATTACAGACATGGCTGATTCGCACAGGATTAAGATCGCAGACAACCTACACACATTTATTACAAATGACTAGAGGTCAACAGGCAATACTTATCCTGTGTGAATAGGGCTTTTGATAGATAATAAAGCATCTGGCCAATTCAGCACATGTTCTGCTTGCACTAGAAACTCTTCCTCTTATGTCTAAATACTTGTTTGTATTGCAAACAGCCCTAGGTCTCCAGATGAAAAATCAATTAAAGCTACACTGTGTAACTCTTTTAGTTTATTCTTAGCTAAAAACACTTAGTTCTTTCAAAAATATATGTGCTCATTAATGTATATTTACTTCGTTCAAGTAATAAAGTATTCTCGTTAGTGTATAATATGCCATTGAAAATACATACGGGTAAGGGGTTCTAATGTCGGTCGCCATGTTGCCCCTCCATCTTGAAAGTACATTAGCCAAAGAGGGACATACCCGTTAATTCAAGCTTCGCCTTTCGCGTTTACGTTTGAGTTAACACTCATGGACGAGGTCGAACTGGAAGCCATGTTAATCTTGGACTACATTGGCCACCGTAGGAGTTAAAACGAAATCGGAATTGAGAGGAACAGAAACTAATATTCACTGGATGGTCAATATACCTTTTCACCGCTAGATGGAGGTAAAAATCACACAGTGTAGCTTTAAGGAGCCAAACGTTTTTTTCATAACATTTTTTTTTAAAGAGCCACAAAACAATTTTTTAAATCACTTACTTTTAGTCATTCTGTTGTGTGTACGTCTCCCTTGTTTGCGCTATTTCGAATTAGCGGCAATTCGGAGGCAGCAATTGCTAGAATGGTGGGTTCATTGACAACAGCAACAAAACAGTACAATGACAAACTCACTGTTACACTACATTTCGCTTTGAAATCAAATCTTCCGCCATCGTCTAGTCAGTCGAGGTGAAATCTGACTCTTGCTGTGGATCTGTGCTACGACTCTTGTTTGGCGCACACTGAATTGAGCAGAAACGCTCAGTTCTTAATTGTAGTGTCTGTTCTCTAACTGAACTAAATAATTTTTTTAACTGTGTTCATTAACTGTCACAGAAATATGACCATGGCCCCTGTATCTCTGTCCTTCTCTCTTGTGCACTCTGACACTTCAAGCTTCTGGAGCCTGCTTTTTGTAATAGCAGGTGTGTCATCAGCGTTGGTGCTTGATAAGGATTGTTTGAAAACATTGACTATGTTTACATGCAGCCAATTTTCGGGTTATGGTCGGTTTAAGGTCACTATTCGGGTTTCTAAAACATTAGGAATAACCCGTTTACATGCGTGAGCAGAGAGAGTTTCTCCTGTATACATGGAATTGCAATATCCGGATGTAAACGGCGACGCGCGGTTAGCGTCTAGACGTACGGACAACCTTAAGACGCAATATGCATCATTTCCGATTCTTCTTCCTGTATCCAAAGACAACAACAACAGCAGCAGCATGTGGATAATGAATAGTTTGGGGCAGATAGCGATCGCCTTTGTTTGCGGTTTGATGCTGGTAACGTTACTGACCTTGCTCCAAAAGTATGCTGTGCTGTGTCTCGCCTGGTCTCGCCATGTTTACTTCCGGTATACTGCACACAGATTTTTGTATGCGCCGAGAAGTTTCTCCACTCAAAAACCAAGATTCCTTGCGAATAGAACATACGCAGAACACAAATCTCTATGGGGATATGCCGCCGATACGCGTTTACATGACCAAAAATTCGGGTTAGAAAAGGGTACCCCAGGTATAATATCCCGGTTTTTAAAATCCGGAATATGAGCATATTCGGGTTTTCGTGTTTACATGGCCGTTCGTGACCGGGTTATTGCTAATATCCCGGTTTTGAACGGTTATTGGCTGCATGTAAACGTAGTCACTGTTTTTTTCTGGCACGGAAGTGATTCTCTCTTTACTCGGTCTACCTCAGTAAAACTTCAACGCGCAACATCTCATTTCATTAGGTCATCACAACAAATGATATGGTTGGCTACTGGTCAGTAACAGAACACGCACATAACATGAAAATTTTACAATCATAACGTGTACATTTATGTTGTCGCAGTGGCGATCTCAACAAAAATGTCACATATTTTTGGTCGCAGTCCTGAGCCCTTTTCTTCACACTCTTCTCTCTCTTAGCCTCAGTCAGCTTTCCTTTGGCTGGCACCTCTTATAGGGCAACAACACCACCATTACAATGGGCACCACACTGCTCCTTTTGAGAAGGTGATTAAGAGTTTTAAATAGGGCAGGAACGTGGCTGGAGAAAAAAACGATCCAGAAATTAAACCTCACAATTCGCTGAATGCATTATTCAGATTTTTTTTCTCCCTCGCTCTCTTCTGCTGGCAGATATGGATGCAGTAATTGTCATGGATGCTAATGAAAGTGTGCTAGAAGGATGGGGAAACATCAGGAAGGGGAGGGGATGCAGGGGATGCCAAAGGAGAAAGAGATCACATTACATTCATATTACACCACAGTCACTTTGATTTCAAAGAGCCACATGCAATAGCATGTCAGCCAGAGCCTCAAGGTGAGCGTGCAAAGTGGAGACAAGCAGATGACAGTGACTCACACATCAAGGCCTGTGTGACATGAAATGTGGCAAATAAATGTAGGCCAATAGATAATCAACATATGCAAAACAAACAAGCTGATTGCTTGTACAGATGTATAATCTGATGAATATACACATCTTAATAAATCTCTTACTGGCAGAGTCAAAATAAAAAAAAATGTTTATTAAAAAAGGGTGTTTTGATTAATTGATTTTTAAGTTGAGACTGATTTTTCATCAGTAGAAGGTTTGTATGTTTTAAATCGCTAGTGACTTTCATCAGTGAGGGCCAACTGGCGAGAAAATCTAAATTTCACTTGCATTTGGCACTGGGCATTGGCAGGCAAATAAAAAAAGTAAATAAGACGTCAGTGTAAGGTCGAACTAAACTCAACAAGCAGTTTTTGCTTTAAGGACTAAAGACAGAAAGCGAAAGAGAGAGGGAGGATACAGAAGATTTTTAATTCGACAACCATTTCATGTAAATCTTTCAAATTATTGATTTGATCTGGTCGCATCTAATTTAATATTTGTCACCAATATGTTTTAGCAAATAAATGCTTGCTAATTGTTCTGCATTCTGAATGAAACAATACCCGTGGACGAAATTAAAACCCCGAAGACCAAACAATGAGACAACAACCGTAAACGAAACACGCCAGCAATTATATTGCAAGGTTGAGAGATTTGTTGGCTCAGTGATGGAATACACAATGAAGTGAGCTATTATGTTTAACTAATATTAACATCAAATTAAGCAAATACATTTGTGTGACTAGTTTGAAGATTTTTGTAAAAAAAAAAATACTGCTTTTGTCCTGTTTTACTCCATATCTAGCTCATATCCTACACTGAAATTGGAAAGATGTACAGTAACAAACAAACAAACCATCTGAGATCACAGCACACGTAATGGTCGCCAACTTTCAGTGAAGTCAAACAATGAGTCGTGCCATATGCCACATGTCTTCATACTGAATCACCCAGGGACAGCTTTCTTGACCAGGCTCCCTTTAAGAGAATAATAATTAAATGTTTAAAAGAAACAGAAAACACAAACAGAAAAGGAAGGTGTTGTTTGTCATTTGTTTGGATTTTGACAGTGAAACAAGAGCGCAAAAAGCACTTAAGGTGCAAAAATTTTCAGTAACAAAATAAGAAAGGCTTGAAATCTTCTTAGGGTTTCAACAGCGTCAGCCTACAAGTGGCTGACCGATTGTGTTTGGGTATAAAAGCATGTAGTGTTAGGCAGACTTTAAAGGGAGGAATCCTAGAGTAGACGACGGATATAAAAGGTAAAGTTTTCTGACATGGAGACAAATGGTGAGAGTGAAAGAAAGGAACCAGATGAGATAAAGACATGCCAATAACTGAAAGAGGAGATATACTGTATACACTACCGTTCAAAAGCTTGAGCTCAATGAGAGTGTTTATTTTTAAAGAACAAGGATGCATTAAATAGAGAATAAAAAATGACAGCAAAAACATTAATAATATTTAAATAGATTTCTCTTTCAAATGTCTCTTTCATTAACATGCAATTCATTAAAAAAAAAAAAATGTCATTAACGTAATGTCACGCAGTTAGATGATCATGGGACCTGAAAAGTGGAAATTTCTATTCTAACTAGGGCTGCATGATTAATCAAAATGAAACTGCAAAGTCTGCGATTATTTTAGCTTTTATATTTTAGATTATTTTGGCTTTGTTATCAGTAGTAAATATTGCTTTTAATATGCAGTACATAATAGTAGTGTGACGAAATCTCATGCCACGACTGATGAGATTTCTCGAGGTAAAAAGCTGTCGCGCGATATCACTTGGCAAAGCATGAGGGTGAAATTAAAGCAGCGCTCAGTAAGACTGGGAACTTCTTTGCTGTTTTCTCGCAGGTTTCTCTCTCGAGCTCCCCCGTAAAGAATCAGTTCTTATTGAGAACGGTTTATATTTTTAAAAAGAATACTTCTGAAACACAGTTCTTTTTAAACAATTGGTCAAAATACACACAAAAAATGTTTCATCTGAATTGATCTAGTGAATCATTGAATAAGTCTAGATGGTGAATGGGAAAGGACACGTCGAATGCAGACAATCAATGAAAACTCAATAACCGGCTCTAAATTCTAGTTTAGACAGTCTTCTAGAACAAAGAGCCTTTTCTGGTCATCATTTGAATACCTGCAAAACACTTCCCGAGCAAGACTGGTGATACTGTAGGTCAATGTGATACAATCAAAAACATTTGAACAGATTATGTCTTGCTAGCATGTGGGAAATGCAAATAATAAAATGTTTTAAGAAAAAATAATTTGTTTGTCATCAAAAGAGCCTTAAAGAATCAAGGTTTAAAAGTTTAGTAGGAGAATGTGCCCAGCATGTGAGCGCATGCAGCAGTCTTTGGCCTTTAGGTGTAGAGCTGCTTGAAAGGTTGACCTTTGTTTCATGAACAGGAACAAGAAGTCAACAGTGAGAAGACTTTGATAAGAGAGTGTATTTATTCAAAAAGGATGGGCACGCTGCTTAACTCATCAACTACTCCTCCTCTCTCTGTTTTTTTGGTAAAGATCTGCAGAGACTCTCTGAGCTCTCTTTGGAAGACTGCTTCTGCATAGATAAATCCCATTAAATGCATACTGTAGAAGAGATAGGTATTAGTACTATGGAATTGTGTATAAAGGATGTCAGCAATAAATGCATGCATTCTGTAATACGGATGAAAAAATGTATTAGAAAATATTGGGCACATCAAAGCACAAGGCACATCATGCCACGCTCAGACATATCATCCACAGTCAGACCAAACAGATGGTCGGCTATTGGAGATATTATCAGCTGTCTGAATCAGGTTTTCACTACACTCTAAAAAATGCTGGGTTGTTTTAACCCAATTTTGGGTCAAATATGGACAAACCCGAAATGTTGGGTTAAAAATGTAATGTAAAAATTTAACCCAACGGCTGGGTTAGTCCATATTTGACCCAAAGTTGGGTTAAAACAACCCAGCATTTTTTAGAGTGTATAGCCTAACTAATATAAAGTTCAAACATTATTAAGTAAACGGTCAGTAAAAAAAAATCAAAAAGGTACAAGCAATAGCACAAATAAATACTCTAGAACAGATACAAATGAAATAAAACTGCATTCATATTTTTTTTAGGTAGGTCTAACAGTAGTTTCTGGTAGTATAATTATCAAATGTAAAATAACACTGCATGGTTAGTCTTTCCTGAATAAATGAAATGCAGATGGATCTTTGTTAAAGCAACAAACATTATTCAATCAAGAGAAGTGAGTCTTTTTTGTAGATTGATTAACATTATGACAGAGACAAAAGCGGGTATATTGGACTGTCACTTTCAGACCTAATGCACGGATCCAATATAATGATGCACATCATATTTCTTTCCAAACAGTTTAAACATTCATTTAAGACGTAACCGACTGCTTTTACGAGAATACTTGAAAAAAATGAAAACAAGGAATAGACGTACAGTCTTTACAAAAGCATGCAGCACATACTGGTCCTAAATCACATCAAAACTTTCAAAAAAAAAAATGTTTTAGTGAGTTGTACGTCACGTGACAATATTAAACGTTTTTTTTAGAAAAGACGTTTCATCAGCTGAATAATTGCCATGTTGTAACACAATGTATTTCTATCCCTCACAGCCTTGTTTTCATTCATATAAAAACAAAATACTTGCTGCTACTCTACCTGAGATATAAAGCCACCATTGCACTGCAAAAGGGGCAAGAATGGGTCTCTTGAGAACAAAGCAAAAAAGATGCATACCGAGTGCCAAGTGGCTTTTCATATATAGACAACCAAACCAACCTAGACTAACCTAAATTTAGTACTGCACGTATGTATGTCTTTTAAGGGAATTCAAACCCAGTTTTTCTTTTTATTTAGGCTAGGTGTTATGTGACCCCTCTGGGTAATGCACTACCGAGCACAATTAAATACAGGGTTCCACATAATTTCCATGATATTTCCATAACTTTTCCAGTTGTACTGGAAATTGTGATTTAAAAAAAAAGATTAAAAAAATACATTTAACAATAGATTACTGGAATTAAAAATTGTAGGATTTTGTTCATTTCCTTGAGGATAACTATGTCTAGGGATGTGACGGGGAGGAAATTTTCCCACTGGTTAATAGATGTGTGACAACAGCGATTATACTGGTATCACCTTGGAGTTCTTCCCTCTTACAATAAAAAATCTAAACGACGGTGTGGGAGGTGCTAGAGAGGGCAAGTGATGTAACCAATGTGCAGCTGTAGAAACACTGGTAACACCAACTATCGCAGTAAGCATATGTGTCAATGTCCATGACTATAAGAAGGCCGACTCGCACAGTGTGGTGACAGAGTTCAAGCATCGTAGGATGTAATGGATTGGGCATGTCCTTCGGATGGACCAGAACCGCATCCCAAAAGTAGCTACAAGCTGACCTGGGAAAAGGAAGCAAGGAAGGCCAAAGACAACCTAGAGGAGGACTATACAGAAGCCAAACTCAAAGCACTACACTGATCATGGGGAGAAGCACAACATGCTGCCAAGGATAAAATAAGATGAAAGCAGATGGCCATGGCCTTATGTTCTGTGGGGAACTAGTGGCATAAGTAAGTAGGTAACAAACACTCAAAGTCTAACACTCTATGTTTTCATCAACACGTTTTTATCCTGATGCCTTATGGAAACAGTAATGAATTAATCGATAATTCGCATCCCTAAGTCACACAAAAAAAAGCAAGGGAAAATGAGGGAAAAGTAGAATAAGGGAATAAGCGCACGACAAAAGAGGTTCCCGACTACAGCAAGGAGAGAGAATATATCACTGACTGCACTAACAAAAGAGCTTTTTCCAAGACCAAGCTGTCTTTTGCATGTGAGGTCACCCAAGCTGTGCGGGCGGAAGGAAGGCCCACTTCCAGCAACCTTTATTAACTTCATAAATAATGAAGGCCTGAAGAGGAACTCTGTAACTCTGCCCTACAGCAATAAAGCAGCAGGACACTGCTCTCAGATGCATGTCAGAGAGAAGTGCATAAAAACGCAGAGACAAGGTATTCCGGGGTACAGCCACACACACGTACATCCCAGCTCACCTCAAACATTAGCCCTGAACCCTCGGATTACTGCTAATACCCAGAAGCAGCTCTTTTTTCACCCTGCCTTGAGCTGAATAGTGTTAAAGTAAAGGTACAGCACATGGGATTCTATTTTATGTTTTCCCAAATTTTACTTACTTAGTAATCAAAAAGCATGAAATGTTTAGCCTACAATTTTATCTTTTACAATGCAATGTAACAATTCATTTTTCACTTACAAAAGAGGTTTACACTGCAAGCACATTCTACTGTACAATAATAGTTTATTTCTATCACAATTTCTTCAAGTTAAACCGAACTTTTATTTTTGTGAAGAGTGTGAGTGAGTGTGTATGATATGACGATAGTTCAAACAAATGAAATGGTGAAATGCTCATGAAGTGACATTCGGAGCAGCTCTGTGGATGAAGTTCATGTGAAGTGTCTCTCATATAGACGGACACTGAAAACACTGTATTTGAGTAGCCCATGTGCAGTAGACGAAACTAGCGCTTATTCACAGAGACCAACAGAACATGCAGACTCCATATTTAAATAGCACAAAAATATATTTTCTTTGCTTTGTCCAATATTCACAGATACCGGTGCACAACACAAATTAAGTGCACAGTCCTACTTTTTTCTGGATTTATCCAATTTTTGTAAAATTACGTGAAATTCTTCTATACTGTAAATTACATTTTTATGAATAAGCCTAGATTCCATGATTTCGTCCACATATTCCCCATAGCAGAAATCACCGGGCACTATAGGATCCTCTCGCCATCTAAAGCGGAGCATGCACAGTAGAGTAATCCCGCATTTTGCATGTTTACACCGATGTAGATCCATGGATTAAGTCCCTGAATGGATAAATGTCAAGGGTCGCTTGGGTGATCATGGTCATTATGCACTCCGGGACACATAAATGTGTTTCTGTTGAAAAATATTCCTCAAGATCTCTTATTTACAGAGTGGGCAAGTCTATGGGGAGTTCTCTGTGTGGCTTTTCTAAAAATGCACTGTGTGCAAACTGTGGCAGTGACTAACAGTTAAGTCACAGAAGTGCAAGTTAAGGCAAGCGTAGATGTGAAAAGTTAAAAATGTAGTCTAGAAAGGCAGGAAGTGGTGTGGTACAGCGCCTGAAGTCCTAGTGAAGTGCAGAGGCTTACTTATTTCTCTTTAATCCCTGGTGGTTGGCTAAAGCTAAGATTAGCCCACATATACAACAGATGGGTCACACCACGTTGAATCTCAACCACAACCTTGACTTTTAATGAAACGCTAAGAGACCCCATGCCCAGTACCTGCTACATATCAAAGAAAACATTGGTTATCATAAGTGCAATGCCACACAGTTTGGCACAAAGGTCACGGAAAGAGATACACTTTCAGCTAGAACTCTCAAACAAATCAGAGCAACAACGGCTTCAATCAGAGGCTTAAACTGAAGATGGTGGCAGATTAATTTAGGGAGATGAACTTGTATATTGTTCTTCTGAAAAAAAAAAACGCATCTGACTGAGACTGCAGTCGACTGAGGTGTGGTCTTTACACCCTTACTATTCTCATTAATATATCAATGCATTGTCACGAAGATACAATGCACTGAAGAAATACCCATCTAATCCTGTCTGCCCTCGTAATCATGGAAAAGTAGACACCTAGTAAAGTAAGAACAGCAGCTATTTCTCACAAAACAAACCATATTCAGAAATGGTTGAGGAGAACAGTGTGTGCATGTCCAGGTTTGGAAGGTGAAAGTAAAATATAGCTGGATAATATTCTATTAATGTATGGATTAGGCAGTCAGAGAAGGGGAAAAGATCGAGGGAACAAAGAAAAAAAAAGAATTATGTCCAGTCACATCGTCACAGCAAATCATTGTCAGCATTAATGCCCTTAGGCAGTATATTGGTCATTGGGTCACACTGCTCTCTAGATATCAGTATCGGATTAGATTCGTCATGCAGAAGCTCATCTACAGAATTATAGCAAGAATTAAAGGGGAGTTGGTAAAGAGCCCAACTGTCGAGGAAAGAATTCAGATGAGAACTAACCTACTGTTGGCATATGGAACTGTACACAAACTCATATTAGCTCAGCTGGCCGCTGGATAACAACTAGGGATGCACCGAAATTTCAGCCGGCAAAAATTATCGGGCGAAAATGACATTTTCGTTTTTTTTTTAACTGAAAGTGAAAAACGGCTGAAAATGTGATGCAGTCAGACGTGGGTACTGTGGGAAACCAAACCATCAAATCTCAAAAAGAAAAGGAAATCTCTTTACAATGAAAAGGAACCCCTCAACAAAGGCCCAATTATCACTCTGACAAGATTCATCAAATATTTAAACGACGCATTGAAATAATCAACACATGACAAATATTGTACCAACTATAGGTAGTGCCATAGCAGGGTGCCATAAAGAGGAGCTACAGACAGGCTGCAAAGAGAGATAGTTAGCTATACTAATTACGGCTGCACCGGCACCTCATTTGGTGACAGGCAGATTTCGGTTACTTTACGTTAGCTGTGTTCACACCACTCTGATGTGCTCTGACAGGTGCATGACAGCCAATCAGACTGTGCGAAGGCACCGTGACAACATCTGCTTGCAAGCTGGAGGAAAGGTCTCTACAATTTTGGACATGCACATCAAACAGCTGCAAATCTCTTTTTAATATTCATATTGAACAAAAGCATCAGTCTCAGTGGATATTCAAGAAAATACCTAACTTGTTGATCAGCATGTAATTCCTATCCTGTCTGCAGAAATCTTTTCTGTGGAATTTATTAATACAATGAGAGCTGTAAAAAGCCATAAAAGTACTCCATAAGGAGTTTTATTTTTGATAGCGAGGTCACACTGGACTGGAGAAGAGAAACATATACACTACCACTCAACATTGTGGAGTCAGTAAGATTTATAAAGATTGTGTTTTTAAAGAAGTCTCTAATGGCCAATCTAGGCTACATTTATTTGTTCAAAATTAGTTCACCATAATAGTTAAATTTGTTACAGTTTAAAATAACCGTCCTGCATTTTAGCATTTTAAAATACATTTATTCCAGTGGAGCAAAGCTGAATTTTCAGCATCATTACTCCAGTCTCTTAAGAAATCATTTCTAATGCTGATCTGGTGCACACACAAAAAAAAAAACAAAAAAAAAAAAAAACATTTATTATTAGTATCCATGTTAAAAGCACATAGTACTGCTTAATTTTGTGGAAAAAATGTTTACAGGATTTTTTTGTTGTTGTTGAATGTAAAGTTCAAAAGAACAGCATGACATAAAAAATGTTTGAGTCATTTTTGAATCAGTATAGTGAGTTCCTGAAACTTTTAACAGTAGTGTATGTTACGGCTACCCAGAGCATCATATGTAACTCAAAGCATATAGTATTTCACATTGTTTTCAGACAATCCCATTTAAAAGTCAAAGGGGACACACCAAGCTGGGGGTAATAATGCAGCTCGCTCCACAAAGTCAGGTAAGGACGAGAGAGGTTAAATTACCACTGATAAGCAGAACTCGCATCATGAATTTCTGGCAAGTGGTGCAACACTGGCATCAGCGTAAAACATACACATACAAATGCAAAGAGCCCAGTGGGAGACAGGGAACGTGTAGCCTGTTGTGTTTAGCAATGCAAATGAAATGGTGAAGAATCTGTAACGTTTGAGTAAACAAAACATCAGTCAGCCCCAGCTTGCCTCGAACGTCCTTCACTCTAAACAACCTAAACAGTGCACAGACATTGCCGCCTGTTTAACTCTCTGAAAGAAAAGAGAGGTGTTTGTCTTCATAAATAAACAAGTCAAGGGTATATCCTTCAAGTAATGCAATGAACAGCAGTGAAACACTCCCTGACCCTGGTCTAATGCTCAGCAGTTTAAAACTTCAAGCAACAAACAATGCATATCAAATATTGATGTTTATATTCTATTGATTTCATATGCTTTTGCTGTCACCATATTGGAAAACAAAGACATATGGAAACTATAAGGCAGGCAAGCCATTCTTGAAGACTTGGGTTCAGACTAAGGTTATGCTTGTTTGCCCATTTGCAGAAGACATTTTGAAATAAATATCAATAAAGTAATGTGGACTATAGAGGAGCTGGAGGAATTGGCCAGGGAAAAGGACGCGTGGGCTGCTTTGATTTAGTCTGCTGCCACAACGACCTGTCCATGGATAAGTGGCGAAAAATGAAATAATACACTTCAAAACAACTATATAAAATACTTAGCTCAAATATTTAATTTTACAAGGTCTTTCTAAATGTTTAAATAGATTGCAGGAATTAACATTTTGTCACAACCTCTTTTGTTAGCCTTTGTTGTTTTGTTTAGCTGTCTGTTCAGGATCGTGGGAGAATCGGGATCTCTATTGGAACAAAAAAAATCATGATTGTCAGTATATCCAGAATCGTGCAGCTCTACTAAAAATATTAATAATGATAATCATTATTATTATTATATAAAACATAATAATAATAAAACTACGGCGACCATAAACGCCAATCTGAGCCCCAAACTGCCTACAAACTGTATCCATAGATGTCCAGAAGCAGGTCAGTGGTGTGTCCAAGAAAGTCATCAAAAAAATGTCATTGATTATAAAGGATAAAGCAGTTTCTGCATTATTGCTACATGTGGGGAAAATGCAGCAAAGAAAAATGATTAGCCAAAGCTGGAGCACATATTGTAGAACAGTCATCACTTTGCCACCGGGAGAGGAGCTGAGCGGGTCTGTTATCAAGGTGTTCATGTTGCTGAAAGTATTAGATACTGACCCAAGCATATTTCACACTGCCCTCACGCCAAATCTAGACTATTAAAATGAAGTTAGTGCATTTTAAATATGCACTATTGCATAATACTGAGCCAGTGCCAAGACAAGTAATATTGTAAAATAAATTTCTACAATGCAAGTATGCTTGCCTGTGCAAAACGTGCCATTACAATACTGTTCTGGGGGTGATTAAAATGAGATTCATCCGATATATATGCAACATAAACTAGGGATGCACCGATATGAACATTTTGGCCGGTACCGATAACCGATAATTCTTTATTTTTGAAAGCCGATAACCAATATATTGGCCAATAAACATAAATCCAAATTTGTGTGTAATTTGAGAGCCTGATTACAAAAACAAAAGCCTCACCAGTAAAAGACATAAACAAACACATAATTATGATGTTCTTATTATAATTTTATGTAACCGATATGACAGACTGAACCAAGTGATTTCAATCATATTTCAAGCAATTCAAAAGCATAATGATAAACATCTGAAGAGTCTCAGCTGAAGGAGATAATACACTTTTTATCGGGTTTAATATATCAGACAAATTCTTCTATTGGGCCGATAATGATAACATTAAAAATAAACCGATGTCGGCTGTTACCGATATGGTGGCCAATATATCGTGCATCACTAACATAAACGTAATATTACAACTTGAATCTATCAACACAAAAACACATTGTATTACAATTGTTTTCTAAATATGTTATGTTTACGACAGTTTGACACTTCACATCTTGCACTTAACTGTATTTTTGTCTACTTTATCAAGTGTTTTCAATGCCATGACTTGAAAAGATTTTAATAAAAACACACTACTGTCGAAAATTTGAGAATTAACAATGCTAAATTATTAGTAACATAATTTTATGTAAAAATATGATTGAGTCGAATAACCTGATATTTATCAGTAATGTTGTTCACCACCGTTAACCGTTTGCCTATTTTAGGAAGTTAGACAAACAATACTGTAGTGACATCCACACATAATGGAGCTGACCAAAAACCACAGCAATTAAAATTACTACTTAAACTTTACACCAAAGTTCACAAGCAAACTTCCTATAATAAAGTGCCAGTGTTGCCACCCCTCACCTTGACAACCCTATGCCTGTTCACTGACTATAGGAGATCCATCTCGACTAATAGGTCTAAACGCCCTTTTTTTTCTAGGTCTCAGTGAAAGAGAAAAAGAGAGCGAGTAAGTGGTTTGGAAATGAGGAGCACACTGGCTCTTCCTTGCTCTAAATCCCATTTGTAATGAATGTCTCTCTATCTGCAAAGGGAGAGGAGACTGCAAATATTTGAGAGACAAATACTATAATGCAGACAAGGAAGTCTATATTCAGTCATGCGGTGCACCGGTAAAAGAAATATGTGGTGGTGACTTCATCTCACATCCCTTTAGAAAATAATGAAATTATGTCTGCATTTCCATTTTGTCTCTGAGGCCCTGTTTACTGTACATCGTGTATTAAGAAGCATTTTGTCAATCTGATCACAGACATGACAGTGCTAAATACAGGTGTAGACAGGGTCTAAAATGTTTTGAGCTTGTCCACTTCCAGAGTCAAAACCGCTTTCGTGATGTAGACACTCATGTGGTCGAATGCGTTTGAACAGCCACAAAAAACCTGACAATGCATGAACATTATGGGAAGAGTTTATAACACGCTTTCAAGCCATTTACTGTGGTCTTACGGCTATCAGAGCAGAAACGAAATTTGCTGCTCTTTGTATGTTTGTCCGTTGTCTCTGGTTTGTGTTCATATAAATTGCGCAAGCTTATTTCATCCATTAGATCGAAAGATCTGAAAAAGCCCTTGCATTTATCCACACAAAGCCCTCCATCCAAAAAAAAGTCCAAACAGAAATGGTTGAAAGTGAAAATAAAGAGACGGATTAAAACACTAGGTGTAAACGGCTATGCGTTTCCCTCGTCTACTTGTAATTCGATTGACCAACACGCATCTTTAGGGCCCTATAATTTCCGTGATCACGGAATCACGGACAGAATTGGGTAATTGGCAAATTAACGCGGAATCTAGTGTTAGTCTCCACGGCTCAGCTTTCGTCGGCGACAAAGTTAAGAAACTCAACGTTACAAGCCCTCAGTGCGAAGCTGAGCAGTTTGCACGTGACTTATGCAGTGTTTCCCCACATAGACTAATTCGCAGCCACTCGTTCATTTTTTTAATGCTATTTAAAACACGCAGCGTATTCTTTCAGTTAAATTTCCTTTCCCCGCTCTCCCTCCATCTCTCCATCACTCACGTGTCTCTCTCACATACACGCACAACAACGCACATACAACTCCGTGCACACCGCGTCTGTCTATGAGGCGTCTATTTAAGGTCATTCCTATTTTTTTTTTTGTGTACATTTAATCATTAACTTTAAAAGCACGCTTTTATGACTAAAATAACAGTAAAGGGTAAAAAAAAAGAATTCCCAAAAATTCAAATGGAAAAAAACGGACTTATAACATAATATCCTACATCCATAGATCCTACATCTTCATACCAGCTGTAAACGGCCGAAATGAAACTGTTCAGGTGAGAGCTGAAAACATCAGTTTAGCTTTCTTCTGCATTTAGTAAGCAATGCTTTGTGGTAAAGTGTGAACAGCTTTTTATTGCACATCTACAAATGATATTCATTGTACTGAGGTCATGGAACTTCCGGCCTCATTCAGGAATTAAGCCCTGGTGTCTGACCTTTTGCATCCTACACACTATTGTGTTAAACAGATGGAGGACGGAGGCGTCTCATTACACACTCTTCTCCATATGGAGACCAGACACAGAGCTTAAGTGTAGTATAATCATAAGCACAGCTTTTGATTTAGTTTACATAAAAAGCCTGTAGTGGTCAACCTGCACAATGTGGAGAAAAATCTACTGTGATTTAAAACGTCATTTAAAAAACATGCATGTTATTAAATAATAAGTATTATGTTATTATATTTTATTATAGATAAATATAAAATATAAATCAGGGCTCGACAATAAGGACTGCCCCGATGGCCCTGGGTCAGTGTGAAAGACACTCGGGCCAGTTGACGGAACTGTCACTTGCCTGATCGAGATTTTAATTTTAGATTTTAATTCTAATTCTTAAGAATTAAAAGAATTATTGACCATCCTGGTCAGGATTATGTTCCGGCTCACTGGTTGGATTATCTCTGTTTATGTTTTTCTTTAGTAAACTTTTGCTGCATTTAGATCATTGCCTCTCCTCATCCTTGCCACCGTTGTTACAGAAGCACTTGCTCAAATCTGTCAACTGTCCCGAAAGTATCGTGAGTGAAATCTGGCAGCAAAAAGCTGTTTGTGCATTTTAAGTAAGAGAAAGAGCACGCGATGTGAATCACTACCTCTGTTTGTGAAATTAGGCTACCTCTCACAGAATCATTTCAAGTGACTGATTTGCTCTGATTATCTGTGTGGATCAAATTACTCTTTCAAACTATATGCTAGAGAGCATAAATGTTTTCGGGAATTTCCTGCTTTATAATCGTGAAATCTGCGGGAATGCGTAAAATTATGGGCAATGCCAGCAATCCCCTGCCAATTTGTTTGTTCACACTGAGTTGGCACTGGCATTATGAAACTTAACTTTTATTTAATTTTTCAAGATCTGAGGTGAATTATTTGTTGTTGCTTTCAGTACAGCTACAATAAAAATACACATGTATGCCAAAATGAAATGAGAAACTAGAAGAGGGGGGAGGGGCTGTTTTGGACCTGTCGAGACATGCTGAGCTCCAGATGAGAAACACTTAATTACTACATTCACAAGTCTGCCAGCACTGACTTAAACACAACACGACTGCCTCCAGATAAGTGTGCATTTGGGTCGAGGCGATAAACCCTGCAGGCTTTGATTGGGTTTAACTCAGCACACTGCCTATTTACTAAAGGTGGTCAAGAAGCCTTAAGGGCCGTTCACAGTGTATGCATTCATACATTTTAAAACAGCAACATGCAGAGTAAGGGAAACAAACAGAATGAATGTATCTCCAGGCATGTTAAACTTTTTAAAAAGTGCAGCACTCAAGGCACAAGACGTATCACAATGGTCAAAGAAGCCTGTATAGTGCGTGTTCAAACGCAAAAACAGAACACATTCTGTGTGAGAAACACACCTGGAGAGTACAACTCAGCAGAAGCCTTCACTTAAAGTCTTAAGGAAAGCTCTTCTTTGCCTCAAGTAATCCTCACCTTTCCCTTCCTTGGATTGGGTAAATGTGATTACAAGTCTATTTTAGACATCCCTGAAAAGGTAAATATAGGTTAGAGCTGTCTATTTCTTGAGATGCTCTCTGTCCAAGACTCTGGCTCTTTTTACACTTGGTATTAAGAATAATTTTCATCAATCCAATCACAAGTGGACGACACTAAATACAGGTGTAAATGGGGTCTAAAATCTTTTGAGCGAGTAGTTGAAAACTATGCATTTGAACAGCCAAAAAAGACCGTTTTGTCTCCAAGTTTGTTTTTTAAGACGAAAAATGTACCAAACGCAATGTTCTCCCACTTGAGGCTATCAGAGCGGAAACAAAAGTTGATGCTCTCCTTATTTTTCCAGTCATCTCCTTTTAAATTGAGTGAGCTACTCATCTCGGCAAAGGTGGAGTGTTTATTACAGTTTTTCTCAATTGCTAAAACACTAAAATCCATTGGCTGAACAAAGTTCTCAGTTGCCTGAACTCATTTAGCTAATTGTGAAGTCTGTTGTCAATACCGTAAACAATTTCTCATGGTAAAACACAATTTGCAGATCTCACTTAGACTTTTCAGCAAAACTCTGAACACATTCTCATTCTCAAAACACATTCTGCACTCTAATGCACATGTCATCCATACTGGTAAACACAAGTGGCAACAATCAAATACAAATAGAAAACACATATCATTTGATTGAACACAACCACTCAAAACTGATTCAACCTGTTTCAAATGATGTGACACAACCAATATTAGCCAGTTCAGAGAGCAAACTGAACTGAGAGGTTGTTGAAGGTGGAAAGGAGAAAGTCTCAGAATGGATAGAAAAAACAATGTGAGAGGACGAGGACGTATGCGAGGTGGGCGACGAGGAGGAGGAGGGCAAGAAAGAGGAAGACGAGGAGGGCAAGAAAGAGAAAGAGGAGAAAGAGGAAGAAGAGGAGGAGGAGGAGGAAGAGGAGGGGGGAAAGAAAGAGGAAGAGGAGGGGGGCAAGGGACAATATTGCTTGTGAAGTCGACGAAGTCCTCTGGCATGACCCAGGCCAAAAACAAGAAGCACATTGATCAAATGTTTACTCCTTTCATTTGTGTCCCTTATTTCGTATATATCGTATACTGTAGTACAGTGCACTGCTGTAGACCGTACAATGAAAAAATATGATTTTTTTATATGAAATTCATTTCTCCCTGAGAGCTATATGTTTTGAACAATGTGTTTTAAATTGTTTGGTGTATTGTTTACTGACTGATTGATAGTGTATAGCATTTTAATCACTTTGTTTATGATTTGAGAGCAGTGTTTGAATTTGAACACAGGTAAAACTATTTTGAGAGCAGTGTTTGATTTTGAACACAGGTAAAACTGTTTTGAGGTGAAAGTTTCATTTTGCAAGAGGAATCAGAGGTTTTGTAAATAGTGCTTGAAGATAAGGTTTTGTGTTTAATGTTTTCAGAAAATGGAGCAATGTTTCAGAAATTGTGTTTTAGCAATTGAGAAAAACTGTAATAGGCTTGATCAGGTTATTTCCCAGTATAGTGAGGTAAAAATCCTAATCATTTTTGTATCGGAGTATTTCAAAATGTCAGCGGGGAATTTACATTATCCAGCGGACACACATTATCCTCTCAGGCCGTTACAGATGCAGCATTTTGACTGTATTTTTGCACAAGACGAAAACATGTTTAAAGGTCCCCTGACATTAAATTTTCCCTTTCTGAGGTTTTTTAACATTAATATGAGTTCCCCTAGCCTGTATATGGTCCTCCAGTGGCTAGAAATTTCAATTAGTGTAAACCCAGCTTTGGCTATCTTTGAGAAAATTAAGTTATTTTATTATTTTATGTTTCCTGGGTTGCCCTTATAATGTTATGTTTTTTTAGATAGTCATAAAAATAAAAAATAGTCATAATTTAGAAATAAAAGGCATTGTTCCTAGCCTGACTTTAGCCTTTGTTTTGAACGCAATGTTTGAAGGGGCACATGCTCTTCCTGGAACAACGCGACATGGCTACTAAACCCAAATATTTCACAATGTGTTGTTACAATTTGTTCTCTTTTATAGTGTTACGTAATACTGTATGACAGTCCCAATAGTCATTATTAGTCGTGCATTGCCTTTTGAGCAGCGCGCGCTAAAGATCACTCTTTAGCGTCAATGCTTAACCAAATACATCCAATATAAGATAAAGCAGATCGCCTATAGAAAGGCGTATACAAAATAAACTATTACAACTTACATTTGCACAAAACAAAAGGCTGCGAATGCACACGCCAACTTATTGTCATGATGAAGATGTAAAATAGTCCCAAACATAACCCTGGCACGCTCGCTTACATGTTTCACGGTTGAGCAGCACGTGCGCCTGAACACGCACGCACATGCTTAATCGATGATCGATAAGTTTTATTGATTAAATGTATTATCGGCAATTAATTGATCGTCGATTGACGTTGACATCCCTAGTTAACATAAGGTCACTTTGATCTACCGTTATACTGGCAGGATAACGTTAGAGTAACTTAGTGAGATGTAAGAACGCTATGTGTTTAATGATGTATACGTACTCAGTTTGTAATAACACAATAACCATTTGGCGTTGTTCATTATAAACGTGGGATTATGAATTATATTGAGAACATCACCTACATAGAAAACATGATGGCATAATGTACCCTGAGTGTAAACCTTAGCCGCATTCATCGTGAAGCGATTTGCAAAGATTAATATAACGTTTAATAAAACTTTACACTCACTTCTTCTGGAGGTGCAGCAGGGAAATGAATAGTTGGTACTGATTCTTTTTTCAGGAGCAGCTTCTTAACAAAACCAGCTTTATACTGACTCTTGTTTACAAAGCAGTCTGGTGAGAAATGATTCACAAATCGCGCAAACATGAAAGCATTGACGTTGCTCGTGGGGAATGTTCCCTTCGAAAACAAAACTCAGCCGCTGCGTCTTCAGCTTTTCGGATTTAGGAACATCAAAATGACTTCGTTATTACACCCAAGAACAGAACACCACAATCGATTAGACGCCATTCTGCTCCAGCGTATCAATAATGACAGACTATGATGACAGCTCGCTCAGTGCGGGTCTGTGTGGAAACACTGCGGTCAATCAACAATCGTGGGAGGGACGTCTGTTTTATTGACGTCACAAAAACAAATGGCTCAATTTGAGGTAAGGGAAAACATAGAAGGAGATGAAAATAAAACACTGGATAGTTTTTTTTTATCATCATACTGTATGATGGTTTTGTACAGGCACTGTCAACACACATTTCAGTACAATCAACTTGAAAAAAAGTGCATGTATCATTATATGACATCTGATTTAAGTCACAAAGGATGTGCTTGTTTTTAGAGTGAAGTAGTGCAAAAGACTAAAAAGGTGTAGAGGAGGAGAAAGGCTCCCAGTGAAAGTGATTTAAAGAAAAACTGAAGCACTGACAAAAGAATATCCCAATGTAGAGCACATTGCTCCGGGATAGGAAGTGGCATTGTGTCGGTAATGAGCACAACAGAGCAGTTAGGAATATTTTTACTTCTGTGAGATGCTGATGGAAGAGTTGGCCAAAATACTTGTACCTTTTGTGTCCATGTCCAAAGAATAAGCAACAATAAACAACAAGGTGCAAATCCTCAATATGATCGAAAGATGGGAACATGAGCAGCAGGGACTGAGATCAACAGTAAAACCATATAAAGCAGTCTTGCTCAGAAAAAAAAGGAAGATATGGGAAGGAGAGGAGAAAAATTATGATTTGTGAAAGATGAATGAGAAGAAGAGGGATATATTATAGAGGAATGATAATAGGACGGGGTTAGCCAAGCGAGAGCATGATTTGTTGGCAGAGGGGAGTGTCGCAGAGCTATTTGTCTCTGAATTTCTTGCATCCAGGCAGATTGCAAGCAGCACTCCATCCAATCAGTCTAATTATGCACCATGAAAATATGGTTCACAGAAGTAGTGAAATTCTTCACAGCTGAAGAGATTTTTACTGTCAGTGTGAATTAATAAAAAGTATTACTGCAATAATGTAAAAAGGTTGTAGTAAGAAAATAAAATGTTTTAATTACTGGAGCACCCAAGCAACCTTTAAGATCCACATGATTTGTTGCCTCTGCCATTTATCACAAAGGTGCACAAACTACAGATTTTTGTAATCCATTAGTTGGTGGGTTGTCAGAACAATTTGATGATAAAATTAAGTGCCTTTTTTTCTATAAAGTATTTAGTTATGGATGCAGTTCTCTCTCCATTTCATCTAACGCAGTTCATGATTATTATTTTTTTTTTTTTTAATAGAATAGAAAAGAAAGTGTTAGTGTTACTGCACTTGATGTTACTGGATCAAGTGCTGCCGAAAAAGATGCGTCTTCAGCTGTTTCTTGAAAGTGGCTACCGACTCTGCAAGATCTGGTTGAGTTGGGCTATCATTCCACCAGCAGGCAACAGTCATGGTAAAGAAAAAATAATTTTAGTATTAAAAGCCTATTAATACAGGACTAAAACACTATCCAGCTTTCCCCTACCTGAAAAGCACTGTTTATTTTATTTTTATCTTTGCTCTATTAATACTTAACACCCGATCTACTTGTTAGATCAGAAGAATGACATCTACGCTAGTCTTTCTATTTATTCCGGGGTTTACTGGAATCAGCCGGATCCGGGCCGTAACCACATCAGATGGTGGACCTGCACGTAGACACGGCCACAACGCATCCCTGAAGTGTCAGCAGAGATTGTGTCAAATTAGACTCTCCCCTGTGAAGGCCTCTATATCTCTATATTATATGACCTATAATGCTGCCTGAATCATAGTCATACACTGTTCGAACGTTGGAGTTTTGGTTCCTTGCCACTGTTGCCTTTTTCCCCTTTGTCGCCTTGTTTCACCTTTAATACCATTGCCTTTTGGCTTGCTTTGTTGGGGACAATTAATTTAATATTGACTAATAATAATATTGATCTGTCTGCATTGGCACCATTATATGAGAACTGAACTGAGCTGGGCGATGACATCATGGTTTTCTCCAGAGTGGCTAAATTAACTAAATTAATAACTTTTTTAGAACAAAAATAAAACATCAATGAAGCTTCTACTTAAACTGGAATGTGATGCTATTTTTTTCTGGAAACAAATTGTTGCATTATTTCCCTGTTATCTATGTAAAGCAGCAATGAAATCTGTATTGTAAAAAGCGCTATATAAATAAATGTGACTTGTCACTTGTTGTACTTATTTGTGCTGTAGTTTGATAATCGGTTCTTATTTTTTCTTTATTTTCATTTGACAGTTGTATTTTGTTTTTCTCCCTGTACATAGCAGATACTGAATTGTACTGAAACCATGACCACCCATTGGAGGCAGTCAGTAATGTGATTTTATTGAAGCTAAAACAAAACAATCTTCAAACACAAGAGATCAACTCTGATATCAAGAGTGAATTGTACATTTTGTGGAAGCTATGAAAACCAACAATATGAAGATTTGTACATTACACAACAGTGTGAGGTACAAGAGTGGAACAACAGTTCGCACAATGAATGCAAAATTCAACAGGCGAAAATAGAAAACGTCACAGAAATTAAATCACATAAATGTTCATCCTATATCTGTTAGGGAATAGCATGCAATCAATGTTAATCTAGACCACTATACAGCACATTTATGGTTCAACATTTATAATATTACTGTATTTAAAAATTATTAATTTAAATGTTTATTTTCCCATAATTCACTGCTCATATTTGCTTGGGTTAACATCCTGCAAACCAGGCAAAACAACCCAAAAATAACATGATTGTGTAACAAAACTCCCAGAGTGATCAAATAAGTCATACAGATGTGCTGACAGAGAGATATAGATTTTAAATCGTCCTTCAAAACAAACAAAAAAAAAGTTTTGGGACTAGGGATTTTTTTTCTAAATAGTACAACAGTTGGATGCAAGTAACAAGTATTCAAAAATACGCATAACTTTATATCAGTTCAAACATCCTTTATCTGACTTTCAGAGAAGTTCAGAGAAGCATTCCCTACCAGACTGAATATTTCATGAAATTTTCATTCACTGAAGTCACATTCTTCATTGTCAGATAGAGCTGTTTATCATCACAAGGCATCAGTTCTTCACAATTATCATGAAGTCTGATCAGGCTATCCTTGAAGATAGGACACAGGAAAGGAAAAAAAAACTAATTCACTGCAATACAGCCTTGAACTACAAACTTTATAGTTGAGTCATCTATTTTGAAGCTATTTCAGGAAATTCAATGCTCAATATTTGAAACACTTTTAGGCACCCAATCAAACCAAAGAAACTTGCTTTAAACATAGACCACTGTACATTAACACTGTGGTGGCAAACTGCACAACCTGTTTTTATGGGGCAAAAAAAAAGTAATACGAATGTGCATTGTCTGTATCATCTGGTGTTTAATAGCCTATGAAATAACTATGATCAGTTCAAGTGCTAGCAAAGTGTGCTTACACCACGCAAAATTGATAGAGATGGATGGGGCTGGGGTACAGACCAAACGCACATCATGTGATCAAGAAACACTTGGGAGGGGCAGGCATGACGAAAATGGAATATAGAGACTGTGACTACGTTTACATGCAGCCAATAACCTGTTCAAAACCGTGATATTACAACCCGATCTCACGACCAAGTCGTACGAATTCGACGAATGATTAAAAAGTGGCTAATTCGTAACAATTCATACGACCTCACTCGTACGAATTAATACGATTTTGCTAAATCGTACATATTTTGCGAATTGGCCAATTCGTATGAACTCGTACAAATGACCTACCCCTTACCCCGCCCCTAAATCTAACCATCACGTGGGTTTAGACAAATCGTACGAATTAGTACGAGTGAGGTCGTACGAATTAGTACGAATTAGCCACTTTTTAATCATGCGTCGAATTCGTACGAATTGGTCGTGAGATAGTGTTGGATATTAGCATGTAAACACTGGCAAAAACCCGAATATGCTCATATCCCGGATTTTAAAAACCGGGATATTATACCTGGGGTACCCTTTTCTAACCCGAATTTTTGGTCATGTAAACGCGTATCGGCATATTCCCATAGTGATTTGTGTTCTGCGTATGTTCTATTTGCAAGAAATCTTGGTTTTTGAGTGGAGAAACTTCTCGGCGCTTACAAAAATCTGTGTGCAGTATACCGGAATTAAACATGGCGAGACCAGGCGAGACGCGGCACAGCATACTTTTGGAGCAAGGTCAGTAACGTTACCAGCATCAAAGCGCAAACAAAGGCGATCGCTATCTGCCCCAAACTATTCATTATCCGCATGCTGATGTTGTTGTTGTTGTCTTTGGATACAGATGGGAGAGAGAAAAGTCTCCTCCATATTGATAGTCACTAATGTACATAAGAAAATGGCATTCTAAGTATATGCCAGTGTCTGAAAGCTTTTATTCAAGCTATATGAATACCATAACTGTGAGAAAGGCATGACCTCTTAAAGCTAGTGATTTTACCATGCTATTTTAGCATGAGAGTCATATAAGGGGGGATCTATCTCGCGAGGGAAGAAAGCGAGGAAAGGAAACGAGGATGCAAAAATATGAATCGAGTTGCACCCCTGGAATGATGTGCGTTATCGTACTTCTGTGGCGGGGCATATTTGGAGTGTCTGCGTGAAAGCGCCCTCTCGTGTTCGGATGAAGCAGCATTTACTACCCATCAGCCGCACTGCACTGACAAGCTGCGCATAATAATCGCAGCCTTTGCCAAATCGTGTGCGGTTTCATTACCCCCTACCCTGGGGTAAATATGCAAAAAATATGCCGATTTAAGTATGTAAAAGCTGATAGAACACTGATGAAAATGTTGCTTCAGAACAATTTATTATTCTTGGAACAGCTTCAAGTGGATGCTTTTATAAAAAACACTAGATTAAAAAATACAACATATCACAATAAACAATTCTGCCAAGTATGCAAACCCTGCAATATTTTCTGTCCTTTATAATTGTAATAAGAAATGTTTCTTGAGCACCAAATCAGCATAATTTGACTGATTTCTGATCATGTGACACTGAAGACTTGAGTAATAAATGCTGAAAAATCTTCTGTGTCCTCAGAGAAATCAATGTACTGATACTGTCTTTACTGCATTTATGATCAAATAAATGCTATCTTGGTTAGAATAAGCTCATTTCAAAAACCATTTTATAAACATTACATTGTTATATTGGTAACTTCCTCTGGCCTGTGGCTGGCCAAAGGGCACAATCATTGTGCTTTCTTTAATCATAGTCCACAAAGCAGTTGTAACTTGTAATATGATTCACACACAGGGCAAAGACCACTAAACTTTCACTTTCCATATAATGTGAGAGCATCAAGTGTTACCCTCTTAAAGAACAGTTCTCATTATAGATGCCCTGCAGTGACACGTTTCATATTGGTTTGTCATTGTGCAATACCTGATCAAAGCAAGCACCACTTCAGGTCAGGGACTACCGGTTCTGTATGCACTTCGCCTCTGACTCACCGCTGCACTAAAAATAGTGCTGAGTGGTTACCTAGGAAATATAATTTAAGCCAGCCATTTTTGAGCTGCAGACCAATAAGGCCACTGTGTATCTTGGCAATGCAGCAGGAAATGACTTCTGTTCAAAAGGCCCACCATGAAAGAGGGAAAGGGAAAAAAGGAAAAGACGAAAACATCTGAAAATGGTAGCGTCTACCTCAGCAAAACAATCCAATGAGCCTACAACCAAAACAGGCCCAGAAAGAGACTGGAGATTATTACAATCAAATAAAGGGATGTGAAGGCCAAGTTCAGCATGGGGCAAAAAATAAATACAAGAAAATGTTTTGAGCACAGGCACACAATTACAAGAGCTGTACACTCACCTAAAGGATTTTTAGGAACACCTGTTAAATTTTTCAAACACATGGCAGTTGCTTCAATGCATTTAGGGGTGTTGTCCAACTCCAAACCGAATGTCAGAATGGGAAAGAAAGGTGATTTTGAGCATAGCATGATGGTTGGTGCCAGATGGGCCGGTCTGAGTATTTCACAATATGCTCAGTTACTGGGATTTTCACGCACAACCATTGTCCCATTGAACATGACCCAATAGATCATCTTTGAGATGTGGTGGAACGGGAGCTTCGTGCCCTGGATGTGCATCCCACAAATCTCCATCAACTGCAAGATGCTATCCTATCAATATGGACCTACATTTCAAAAGAATGCTTTCAGCACCTTTTTGAATCAATGCCACGTAGAATTAAGGCAATTCTGCAGGCAAAAGGGGGTCAAACACAGTATTAGGTGAAATAGTTACTGTGCAAACTATGTCTGAAGACATTTATAACATCAGTGGCTACATGTATGCTCATGAACAATGCAATTAGGCTAAGTTAAGAGTTCTGGAAACAGGTTATTATAATGTTATTGCGTTTATGCTCATAATTAATCTAGAAGTGTACAATGTTATGGTTTTCCATCATGAATGATTAAAATGTCTTTGAAGAGATATTATGTTTCTACGGTGCAGTTCTGGAAAGGCGCACACATCCCAAAATACTGTATGCCACGTATATTTACATCAGATTTAGCAGTGCAGCGGTAAGGTTAGAGGCACATTGCAGTTCTTCACCATCACTAAAGTTTATCGTTTGAATGCGTTTTGCTAGTTAACTTTTTATTTGCACACTGTTCTGACATATGCTTTTTTAAAAGCATAGACGCGAAGTGCGCGGAAACTAACAGTCTGTCACACAGCACCTGATCCTGAACTGAGTTCTCTTTCACATCCTATTGTACTTAAACTGTCAAATACACACAAGGTAGGGGTGGCCAACAATACCGGTGGGCACGATTAACCTTAAAGGGATACTCCACTTTTTTTGGAAATAGGCTCATTTTACCACTCCACCAGAGTTACACAGTTGGGTTTTACCGTTTTCGAATGTATTTAGTCGATTTTTTTTTTATATTTAGAAGAATATCAGTAACCAGAGTTTCTGGTCTCATTGACTTCCATAGTATATTTTTTTTCCTACTATGGAAGTCAATGAGACCAGAAATTGTCTGGTTCCTGATATTCTTCAAAGAAATTTGTCAACCAATAGAGAGCACGAAAGCTTATAGTTTGCATGCATTTTAAACATTGCGGTTTAAAAACAAGTGCTCTGTGAAATGGTCTGTCATGCCATGCAAAATTTTAATCTGCTTATTTTGAATATTGGCAATATTCAGCCAATCTGCCAGTGCCAATATGTTCAAACTGCAAGGCTACAACTTGGGGAACTTAGTTCCGCCCTTAGGTTATTCTTTTTTTTTTATCTTAATTTATCTTACATTTAAATGTTTGCTCGCTCAGTGTATTTATATTTTTAAAATGGGGTAAT
Organism: Pimephales promelas; assembly: GCF_016745375.1. Next base: position 19,628,455 of record NW_024121210.1, read on the forward strand.
TTTGTTGCTCAAGTGTTTACACAGAACGAAGCTTGATTTAAATATTTGAAGTAAATAAATAGAAATAGCACAAATAAGTACAATAGAATAAAGATGCAAATAAATCAAAAAGAAAAGTTTTTTTTAGATAACACTAGTATTCATGTACAGAATAGAAATTATACAGAAACTGAATAAAGTAGCTTAATTAAACACCGCGTTTACAAGGATACTCACCAAGGTCGGAATTTTGACATACTTTTGTGTGTTTTTGACTGTTAAAACGCCCTAATTTAAAGTTAAAAGGCAACAAGTTGTGTTACTCGCGAGCGGTTTGTGATGTGGCTTTACTGTGCATGTACGCAGAGAAATCCATCTCCCAGAGATATGATAGTTTAAAATCACTAGACTGTTTAAACTGGTAAGACTTAAAGACGTGCAACTGATAAACTTTCACTGGCCTGACTGTACAAACCGTAAGAATCTAGTATCACCGCCTGATGCGCTTGACGCTTGCCTTGTAACCCATTTTGACAGACAGAGAGAGAAGACGCTTTCACACTTTCTCGCAAAAAGTTTTAAAATGATGACAGATTTGATTTTATAATCTGTGTGCATAATTTACTCACACATGCTAAAGTGAATAAATGTTTATTGGAATTTCCCACATTAAAAAAGCGAGACGTCAGGGAATTATTAAAATTGCGTGCAAAACCCGCAATGCGGAAGCACATTGTGTCTCTACCAATTGTCAAGGCATTGTCTAGCCTTCACAGGAAGTGAGAAGTTATTAGCACGTCTGCTGCCCAGTGCCCATCTATCAACACAAAGGGCACTTTTTTTACACAGGTGGTGTTTTTAAAGTCCATGAACAGTGAGAAAGCATTCAAACAGCATCTGCTTCTGGCTTTAATAAGGTAGCTGAGTTAGTGACCTGAAAAGGACTGTCAGTGTCATTTGGCTCTATGCAGCATCTCTTTAATGGTTGTCTTCTCAGTGGGCAGAGAACATTAAGGCTTAGAACATGACGTTCTAGATATAAGGTCTCAACCCTGCTGGCATCAGAATAGTTTAGAGACACAGGAGAATTTATTACAAACAACTTCGATTTAATTCTTGAATCCCAAAAATCTATTATCTATTTATTCATTCTATGCGGTTTTTAGTTGATGTGTGAACAAAACTGAACACTGCCTGCCATGCAATAATCGCAATAAGCTTTGTGCTTTGTTACTTTATAGGTCTCATATCAGTTTCAACAGATCGCTGTTATAGGAAAGAGGAGGCAGGAACCGGCGAACGTTTCACAACTTTAAATAAAATGAATAAAACTAAATAAATACAAAACGAAAGTAAAGGCAGCAGTCCCTCACAGACACTGCTGCCAAATATAATAAAACAGAAAAAACATAAATCCAGGCCTGGCCTCTCTCGATCTTCACTGTCGTCACTCCTCCTTTTGTGCTTCCGCTCCTCCGTGAGAGAGATCCAAAACGTTGTACAGGTGTTGCTCATCAATAGGGATGCGCGGTATACAGGGACTGCAAAAATACTGGTATATAATATATTTCAAACAGTACAATATCATAATTTTGTTAAATTCGGTATTTGATGCGCTGCTGTTTCAAAGTTCTCCACTAGGCGGCAGTGCGCTACCGAAACTGACGTGGGTCAGTTTAAGGGAAGTTGAAGCCTCGCAGGAGCTGACATCTTGTAGCAGAACTTCACTTGCGTTAGCATTCCCATTGACTCCCATTCATTTTGGGGTCACTTTGACAGCGAATAACTTTACATCTGAGGCGTTTGAAGACCCCATTTGTCCTTTATTTATTTCTAAAGAAACACGACAATGTATAAATAGCTCCATTACCTTGTAGCTTATGTTATGGCCCCGTAGAAGCAGTTTTAGTGAAAGTAGGCTAACGATTGCGTCATACCCACGCGACTCTCTGTGGCACAGGAGAGAGATTACCGTATGTACAGGAGGAGAAGCTCGCGCGCAATCGGGAAAACGTGGAGACAAAATGACAAAATAATCAGAATACCTAGCAAAAGTGTCTCCTTCTCCTCGCTCATGGACAGCTCCTATTCACACTCTCCGCCTCTGCAAGTTTCGGAAGGGAATGATTCAGATTTCCCATGCCACAGCACTAGAAGACAGACGGGTTGCTCTCGTCACATCTACGTAGTCAAGCTTTTTTTGCTTTTTTTTTTTTTTTTGACGTAGTCAAGCAGTTTGAGTCTGCGCGTCAGGGACGGAAGTGCTAAAAAAAAAAAAAAAAAAAAAAAAAAAAAATCGCCAAAAACGGGCTTCAATCGTCTCAACGGAGTTCCAATGAGATGGCTCTGTCCATTTCTTTTACTGTCTATGGGAAAAACCAAACGCACTGATGATGGCAGAAAGAGGCAACCGAGCATGAGTGATCACATAAATCAATAGAAATAAAATCAAAAACATGAAAAAGTGCTGGATGAAGGAGCATGATGAAATGCAGAGGAAACTTTCTCAGTTCATGTTCAATTTTCACAGGATCCTAATAAAATTAAAGGCAAGTAATATTTGGCACAACGAGTGACACTGCCTTCAAACTAACAACCTGCTGTCCGCTTACACCTCAGCACAGATTGCCAAAACTCAACTCATAACAGCACAAAGCGGAGGAAAGTCACAACACTGTCAAACTTAATTACATTCCCCATCTTTTGCTTAAAGCTAGATGCTCAAGCACGGTGATCCTGCCGTCTCATCTAGGTCAGTGTGTCAGTCAGCCTCGAATCAAAGGCAGTGACACGCACTATTACTAACCTCATTACCAACCCCTCACACACTCATCAAAAACACTATTTAAAAACATGATAAGCATGCTGTTATTGAACGTTAACATGTCTTGAGGCGAGGGGTTGAGGTGAAGTGTAGTGGGTGCTTGCCTTTGCTAACAACATTTTTCTGCAGGTGGGGATAAATGAAGGTCAGTCACTGCTAGAACATGGTGCTTTCACAACAGGACCCAGAATCCTGGGGGTTTTAAACGGCTGGAGGAAGGCTTGATTTGTGCACACTGGTGACTAACCTGCAGGAGGCCATGAGTTATCTACGGCTCTCTGTGGACAAAAGAGGGTTGTTTGATCAGGTTTCTGGAGCCCAAATATGTTATATTACATGGGTGTATGAAAACATTCCCAATCTCAATAACACTTGAATGTTCGGATTTAAGATTTTAAACACCTTGATTGTGTTTTGCTAGACTGCACTGTCAGGTTTAACAGAGCTGAATTTGCTATGCAACAAATTGTGGACTGAAACTCTTGTTCGGGCTGCTGGCTGACGGTTTCATGCATCAGCAAAGCTCAATCAGAGTGCTATCACTCTGGCTGAGACTACGATAGCATTAGTGCCTAAACAACACAATCACTCTAGACTTAAAGCCCTTGGAAGAAGCATACTGTATATGACAATATAAGAGCCAAATTCAGCTCCATCATTCACAGTTCAGCCAAAATCCGGCTCTGGGCTTTGGCATAGGCCTACTACTACACTGTTAGACCTTACCAGGTTTTTTACAGTAAAATACTGACAACACTGTTGCCAGTTATTTACTGTAAAAATGCACTAAAACTCAAGTTAACTAAAAAATACAACTTATTAGTTTTAGTGCATTTTTACAGTAAATTACTGGCAACACTGTTTTACTGTAAAAAACCTGGTAAGGTCTAACAGTGTAGTGCCCATGCCTAATAGTTTGCAAAGCCATCCGCCATGGCTGTGTGAGACTCAAACAATGGGCTATATGCACGCATAAGTTCCGCATTTGACGTAAGGATGCTCGTCCATTTCCGGTTGTGTAGATTAAAGCGGAGGAAAACCGGAGAAAACGGGATTATGGCAGAGTCTTCAATATTAACTGTCCTCCCGTCTTTGAAACGAAACGTACACATTTAGATGTAATTTTTTATATAGTTATATTTATTTAATATAATTTTAAAAAGAAGCATAAACACAACGAGGGGTGTCTGTTTTATCTGTTTTTGTGACTAACGTTTCATTAGTATAACCATGGAGTATAAAATTCGATATAAATTCTCGGTATTCCATTGGACTCTATGATCGGCGGAAGTTATCGAGCATCCCTAATCCTTCACCGGAAATAACGCCGTGCATAGAGCCCATTAATAGATTAACATTTTTTTTTATTCAACAAAACATCTGTCCTAAACATGAGAGTGCTAAAAACAAGTGTTTTGCTTTTTTCAATTATAACCCATTATTAATAGTAACTCGGAGGACAGCGTGCTTTAAGTGTTTTACAAACAGACTGAGAGACCAGACACAATGTAACAGTTAATTATGACACTGCGGGGTGGCTTGGTCAGCTATTCTGACCCTTTGTCCTATGCTATATTAGCATTCTGGGCCATTTATAATAACAGACATACACACAGCACACACTCCCACATGTCTTATTGAGCTCACAGAATGTGGCCTAGAGAGAGAAGCAGTGTATCTGTTTAATGGACAGCATCCTCTTTACCTCCAAACACAACCGTGAGGCCTCAGGGTGGGCACAGAACAGCGACAAGCCACACAGACAGACAAAAAGGATTTCCTTTAATTTGTCTATGATGAAACAAAATAAAGGCCCTGTAAATATTCTAAAAAAATATTGTGTTATAAAAAAACAAGGGAGAGGTAAATGTAAACAACATCTTCATGTATCTACTACACATATGTAATAGTGGAATCAGACCATCAACAGTTTCCATCGTTTGCATTGGCTGAAAATTTTGACCCCCACATTTATATAATGTTCCCCTAAACATAGTTTGTAAAGTAAAAATCCACCACTGCGCACATGCTAACTATATGTTGTTTTGTTATTATGAGACAGCTACATGTACCGAACTGCTTCTAATTACAAACTGAGTGCATGTTGAGAGCTCTAATTACATGGTATTAGAAATTTACATCCACTATTGTCTTTACATTGAAACTCAGGCAAACACTTGCACAACAGTGACAGCTGGAGAAAACCCTGGTTATATAACATAATGAGAGATCTCACAATAAGTAAATGTTCCATCCAGTACAACTATGTATCTGTCGGGATTTGGGAAGCAATGAAACACACGAGACAAGAGTAATGAACTTCAGCCATGACTCATTCACTTCCATTCTCATACACATAGACTGGTGCAGGTGTGATTTAAAGAGCACCTATCATGGATTTTTGAAAATGACTGTTCATGTAGTGTGGAATATAGCTCTAAGGGAATGAAAACATCCTGCAAAGATTTATATCTGAAAGTGCACCGCATATAAAGTTATTGTCTTTCAAAAGTGAGAGTCGACTCTGAGTCTATGAAATGAATTGTTTTTGAAACGAGTCATTAGCTGTTACATCGTGACGTAGAGAGGTCATTGGCCGCTCCCAACAACTGCGCGCGCAGACTTGAAGCGACGTCTAGAACACATTCAAATACTTCAGCTGAATCGCATCATGTCGAGAAGACGCTGTGTTCTACATTGCAAAGACAGTTCAGCCACTTGTTTTCATTGCCCAGGGACGAGGATGTGAAGAATCAGTGGTCAGAGTTCATATTTGCAACCCACAAGAGTATAGCCCGAACCTTGTGTTCTCATCATTTTAATGACAAATCATTTAAAATTCAAAAACCTAAATTAATTCAAATGTGGATTCGCAAGCCGGTTGTTCCTGAAGGAGGGTTCAGTATCCAGTGTATATGGATCAGGTTCGTCCTCCTCCGAATCACAATCTGTAAGTATTATTAATAATGTTTGCTGTTATGTTTTCTGTAGCATAGTTATATTGTGTTGTGTGTGTTGTGTACACTCCGCGCAGCTTCTAAGCGGGGTAAAGTTAGTTTTGTTTTTGATATTCACCAGACATTCATTGAAAAATGGCAATTACCTCCTAAACGACTTAGCCAAATATGACTTCGCTCTATAAGTACTGTCCCTCAAAAGCCGCCCCAATGTGAGTTTCGCCGGGAAAGCTCGCTCTTGACGGAGACGCGAGTAAGGGACCGTGTGGAAAGTGCACTTTTTCTGACACGTTTGTTCAAACACTATATACATGTTTCAACACTTGACAAGCTATAATCCTGGTTATGGGCGTTTCGTTGCCGACAATCTCTGCCTACGGTTTACCAATAACAACTGACTGGGTCATTTGACCAATCGCCACAGATTCGAGTCACTCAAATGAAGTGTTTGGGAAAATGAATTGAACGAATCATTTGGGAGTCGTTGAGCAAATCAGTTAAAAATAAATGCATTTTATAAGACAAATAAAGTGTTTTTTATCCTTGCATGCACGTTAAACTGTTTTGGGAACTCCTAAAACAAAGATAGAAACTTTTGAAATGCTATGATAGGGGCTTAAATAGGTAGGCCAAAATACAGAAACAAGTAAGCATTTAAGCGCCACTGAACGCTGATTGAGAATAAAGTTGTAGTTTTTTTGGGAATAAAATGTATTTTCGATGCTTCAAAACATTCTTAACTAACCCACTGGTCTCACAAGGACTACTTTGGTGATGTCTTTATTTCCTTTCTGGACAAGGACAGTATACCGCGTATACATTTTCAATGGAGAAACAGAAAGCTCTTGGACTAAATCTAAAATATCTTAAACTGTTACGAAGATGAAAAGAGGTCTTCCGAGCTTGGAACGACATGAGGGCGAGTCATTAATGACATAATTTTCATTTTTGGGTCCAATGGGAAAACCTATAGGGTCAGAAGAACACAACACTTTTCAAAAATAGTAGTCAACAATACAATTCTTCTCATGAACACAACAAACTGCAATCTGAAAATAGTAAGGTAAACTGTGTTTCAGTTTAATATGAAAGGCTCCAAGCCTGCTGATACATGTTAGGTCTGTGGCCCTTCATCACAGCAAAAAGTCACCAAACTCGTAATGTGGCTTAACAAAGATTTAAATCAGAAACAACTTTAATCTCGTATTACTTCAAGCCTGGCTACAACTGTACTACTCTTGTTATGATTGGCATGTACCTTAAATGTGGTTCAATGAAGTGCCATTAAAAATATTGTTACCTATAAGAAAGTGTTTCTAATCATTAAAGATATCTGGTTTTATTAATAAATTGCACCAAGTAATTGTGACCTTTTAAATGGTAAAAAACCTAAATCACAATAATTAGGCTAAATATGTTACATAAAATATTACACAAAATAGTAGAAATAAAATAAAATCGATTCAGCATAATATTAATCAAAAACAAATATAATTCAGATCACATCGTTCATAAAAAAGAAGTATCGTCCATCTATGTAGGAGAAAATCTCAGGGCATTCAGGGAAACAATTATGTCCATTTTTAGGCCTTTATGACCTTACATTTAAATCAAACTGAACTAATAGCCAGAGCTCAAATGACATCGAACACTGACCACTCAATGTAAAAGACATGCAGTGACCATTAACAATGACCAACAACATAACTAACATGACTGCAAGCACACACTTAATATTTTTTTTAACCCAGGTGACACATTGACCTCCCAGACAAAATAAATGAGTCGGTTTATTTATCATGGTCCCTCGCAGAAATCATCACTATTTGATCAATGTAAAAACGTGTGTCTTGCGCTCTAACGTTAGTTGTGAATAGCATCTACCTGCATGAATGCTCAAAGTACAGACTTCTCTCATCTCTCACACACGCCACTCCCATTCCTCTTGCTTCAGACATGCAGTTTTGAAGAGTTAGGACTGAATGTAATTGTCATGTGTTCAACAGCAGCACTGCACCACAAGTCTAAAATGCAGTGACATCTATGACACTCGACACTAAATGCAAAAGACGCAGCTCGAGTTACAGATGGACATCTGCCCGTGTGTCATTATCAAAGTAATCAAACCGTGACACTCACTTGCCAATGACCTCGCACAGCTCGTAAACATCTTCAAAGAGCACGTCGTCGTCAGCCATGGTCCAACAAGACCGGGGAATTTACACTCCCCTCCAAAAAAATCCGTCCAAACGGTAAATATCGGAGGATTACAGCGTAGAGACTTCAGAGTAGCTAGAATACGCGGCGAAAGGGAACACTGACAGCCGACGCTGACGCTCTCCAAATTCCGATGAACAAAAACAATGATTGATTCCTGTCTGTTTTGGAGAGAAAAATATCCGTTGGTGGTTCGATTGACAGTAGTGAGCGCCCGGTCCGATTGATTCACTCTGCCCCACCTTCTCCTCCCTCTCTCCCGGCCCCCTTAATCCCGCCACTCGAGGCTGGGGTAATTCAAGCGTTAAAAACAACTCCACAATAATCGCTGTTGAAGTCACAGAGCCAAGTGAGTTAAGTCGTCTAAACGCTAAACTAACTAATTCGACTCTGTCGATCCAAAATAAGAAGAAGCGCGCACTGTTTCTGGGATACAAATATTGGTTGTTATTAAAGTACGCAGTTCAACTGATTCTCTACTCATTCTACCCACGCGCAGGGCTTCTGTGAAACGCGCGAGGCTTTTCCCCCTTGCTCGCTGACGCTGGCAGCCGTTGCTCTAGTTCCCACTCATAACTCCAGCAGCTCTGCTGCTCCCAGCTTCCAGAAAACCCAAACTCCTCCCACTCAAGGTTATGAAACTGGATTGCCTCACGCCATAATGGCTCCGCCAGGACTTTTGTCTACCGGAATTGCTGCTTAACCCAGCACGGCGGTCTGAGCCAAAATGACGACCCGGCGTCTCAGAGTTTGTCTGTCAAACTGACAGTTTCTTAAACAAATTAAGCAGCTTTTGGAAACCTACAGTCAGTGGGGTAGACTACAATGAGTAAACAACAAAAAAACACATAAGGAAACGGTGACAAACTTAAAAAGTTTGTTTGTCAACAAAAATGTGAAAATGTTTACAAAATTGAAACACACTTGCGGCTTTATTTTCAAACACAATACAAAGTCTTGTTTTCCTGCAAAATTTATAAATACTGAAGAGGAAAAAAAACAAAGAAAAATTGGTTAAAGCACAGTTGAAAGCTGGTCATTGTCAGCTATGAGCCTATAATGAAACTAAATGAGGACAACTCCAAAATAAATTATAAAATGTTTCATCTTGTAGACCAGAATGTATCAATATCCCAATTATATATGTTCACAAGATAATAATTACATGGGTAACATTTATATGAGTTTAATCGAAAAAAAAATGATTTTGTTTGTGATTAAATATTTATGAGGGACTTTAGCTTTTGGAAACCTCTCATTCACTACCCTGGAAATACGTCAATATAGTCAATTTACATTATGTTAATGTATTAACGAAAATATCTGAGAAGTGATTTAAAGAGTGAAGAAATCTATATCTCAATTTTCAATTCAAAGTACTTTTGTAAATACAATATTGCCAAAGCATTGATGCACACAATAAAAGCAGTCACTGAATGTTACATTTAGATTCAGTATAGGTCGTCTCACCTGCCTCAATGTACTAACAAGGTCCCAATTAAATGATTGTACATTGTACAGGATGTGATGGGTTTTCAGTAAGAGGTAATTGTGCACTAAATTAAGTTTTTTTAAGGTTATTAACTTTTAAGGTTATTAACTTATTAGACTTACAATCACATTTAAATTAATAGTAAAATGTAATAAATCCTTTATTCAAAAAAGTGAATAATCCTTACATATTTTAATTGAATAACTGAAATTATTCAATTAAAATATGTAAGGATTATTCAATTCGATTTGATGGAATTTTACTCAAATTGAAATATGTAAATCTTAAAAAAGAGATCTGTAAAAAATGGGGGGGGGGGCATAAGAAATTTAGTGTAGAATCTAATTTAGTGTAATTTCATCTAAATTTAGTGTAGTCTAATAATTGGTAAATCATGCACATCTTTGCCGGTACACATCCAAATAGCTTCAGCAGTAATTGAAGGATCTAAATTGGAAATCCTATTGTAATATAATCCAAATTGAATCTTGTATTTGGTTTCCTTATCTTCCCTTTGGAGTTAAGGCTGCAGTCAGAATACCTTTGTTCATGTCTTTCTTGGATATTAATTGGACCTGGTTCACTCTTGACCAACTGAGCTTACTCTTTTCTTTTCTCTATAACTTCTTCATTAGTTTTTTCTAATGGATGTCTTGTGAAATCTCAATGATCGCTGTTGTTTTCAACAACAGTCATGTAATATTAATCACACTTTTTTTTAATTGCACCTATGCATCAGTTGTTCCTGAATTAAGTACCAGTCTTTTAAGGTGCAAGTGTGCACTGCAAACCGTTATCACCGTAACGATCTGGAACTATAAAAAGCTTTTACGTGCTTGTTTATAACTTGTAATTTCAACATGTAAACTGGCCGCTGTAACACCTGACCAATGCAGATTTAACCCTCTGGGGCCTGAGGTGTTTTCTGGGTCCTGGAGGTGTTCTGACATGCTCTGACATTTGAGCTTTTTCCTGTTACTTGTGACATTTTCATGGCTAAAGTATTATAACACTGTATTCAGCACAAACTCTGCTACAATAATATGTCAGCAACACATATGTAAAATTTTGTAGTTTTGAGATAATGACGTTTATCGTCATTATCGGTGTGATCGACTTGAAGCAGCACTGTACAGAGTACCGACGATTGGTGTATGACATCACAGTACTGATTCGAAAGCATACAGCATAACTCAAGACTTTTGTTGCATTCACGCAATGTTGTAAAGGCCCCATATACTTGTGACATCATTTCGAAAAAAATCAAGCCAAAATGAACTTTCTTTTGGAATTTGTTTTCGGAGTTGAAAACAGTTTGCCAAAGCGAACTTCGAAAAGTTCAATTTGGCTGGTAAACACCTTTGTACTACCATTGGTCCATAGATGTAATAATTGGGGGTGCACCTGGAACTCCGGAAGTTTTTTTCTGCTTTACTTTACTTAACATTATTTTCATCTGTTGACTCCACGGAGGTCAAACATGAAACTGAAAAGCCGCTTTATAGTATAAAATTAAGTTGTACTGTTGATGAAATGAGGCACTGACACTGTATTTTCTATAATTTCTACTGTTTTGTTTTTGTTTTTTTGTTTTGTTTTTTTGTTTTTTTTTTGGGGGGGGGGGTTGCAATACACTGCTATACCTTAAACATCAGGTAACACTTAGGGTTCACTATACATTAGTCAAAGTATTAACTAACATGAACATGAGGCTAGATAGCCCAAACCCCACCCCCAGGGCCTTCTTGCCAGTTATTGGCTGGAACAGTTTGTTATGGTTCGTGGACGGGTTGCAGCAGTTTGTCTTTGTTGCCATTTGTGGAGACCGGGTTGTCTGCATAGACCGCGTTTTTTTACAGTGTGTTTAGGGGACATGCAGTTAGCGGATAATGAGATGTTTGCTGTGTGTGACAAAAAATGTTTTGGCCTAAAAAACGTGTGACATCGCTTAGATCACCTTTAACTAATGAACCTTATTGTAAAGTGTTACCAAAAATCATACTGGCATAAAGTGTATTTGTAGAAAGTGCCATCCAAGGAACCTGACTTAAGACTGCAATGGAGGAACATTCCTCTGAAATGCATTCCTCTGTTAGTGCCTTTGAATTACTGCATTGATTTCTGTAGCTGATGATTAGTGGGATACACTTGAGCTAATTGGATTTTGTACATTGAGTCCATTCATTCAGTCTAGAATTCATTCAGTCACTTCTCATTGTAAATTTACAGTCTGCGCCCTTTAAAAAAATGTTAAATCACAGCCTCATTGATGTGGGCATAAAAGCAGCCGACTCAGCTGCAGTGATTTTCAAGGATGAAACCACTAATTCACACAGATATACACACACATCGACCACATGACTGCATATGTTGTCCTCACAATGTTCCAGGCATGATAAGTGAGATGGACAGAGGACACTTGGTATCTGCGGGTGCATCTGATATCCTCTCCTTGGCTGATGGCAGCAGGCTGATTGTTTTATATGTTTGTGTATACATTTCATAAAGCCAACACATATATATTTTTTTTGTTTTTAAAGTTTAGCCTCAAGTGTGCTTGGAGGCTCCACCTTCTTACACACATAACCCTTTTCTGTTTCAACATCATTTTCCACCACCTCTTTGTGGTTGTCAGTGTAGTACAAAGATACAAAACATATTAGATATTAGTAGAGTATATATTATGTTATATTAGCATTATGGGTTAGGGTTAGTTAATTTAAATCTGTAAAATTTAAATGTTGGGATACCATATTTTTACGGTAAATTTCTGTGTAATGTATAATGTTTGAATAGACTGCAAGCAAATCCAATGGTGCATTATTAAGTTGCATAATTATATGGTTGTTTGCTTTTAAAATAGTTTTTCCTTTAAGTTGATCATTTCCTATCATTTAGGACTTTCTCTCCCTGAGGCCGAGTAGTGTTAGCTTCTCTACAGAGTCCATCCTTGACCTTAGTGTTGCCTTGTCCTTTGTTCTGATTATTGGCTGTTTCCTAGATTCACCCTTATCCTAGCCCTTCGTACTCTGTTTGTACCTCGTTTTGCTCTTTACCTTGATTTTCTAACTTTACCTTGCAACTGTTGGATATTGTTCACCATCGTCTACCCACGCTTGCCCTAAGCATTTCTCTGTCATGCATTTTCCATACTGTTTGCTGTTTATTGACCTTGCCTGTATTTAGACCATGTTTTGCAATAAAGCCTTGCCTATGGATCCGCACATCTCTCATCTTGTTTGCCCCGTTACAGAATACTCGGCCACACAAAAATCCATTTGCTTTCCCTGTGGATATCGGCCAGGTATGGACAATGCACAAATGTTATTAATGCTCGAGCAGGGCTTGTGATCGCTCGAGGATTATGTACTAGAATATTTAGATCTCGCCTATTTTTCTGAAATGCCGGACTGTGTGCTCATACTGTAGATTTCTTTTGTGAAGACATTGATCAACCGCTCAAATCACGTTTAATCTGTGTGAGGGTCCCCATTCATCTCACTCTCAGTCAGTTTATGGACTATGCTTTGTTGACTGTTGGTTCAGCGTTCATTGTGGGTGTCGCAGAGGAACACGACTCCGCACTCACTCAGGTAATGGTAGTCATAACAGAGCCGTACCACACCATGACGAAACTTACCAATCCACAAAATTAACGGAATGCATAGCTGATATAAAAAACTAAATGACTAGCATTTCCTACTAGGCCTACTTAATTCTGAAAAAATAGAGATTATAATTATTGCACTTCCTCACTTAATAACCTAGAATACTTTCTAACACTTGATGGCTGCTTTGTCAAGTCCTCGTCGTTGGTTACGAACCTGTGCTCTTTGATACCAATCTTTCATTTGAAAGTCACGTGTGTAGTATCAAGAGAGGAGCGAGCTCTGTCAGGTTGTTGCTGAAGCGTGCGGGCTTAGAATAAAAAGACTGTTTTCGGTCGTGGTGTGGACGCATATATAGTTATCTTTATCGTTATCTTTATAGTTATCGTGCTTGGTGTGAACGGGCCTTAAAAAGACCGTTATCGGTCGTTGGTGTGGATGCATGTAGTTATCTTTATCGTTATCTTTATAGTTATCATGCTTGGTGTGAACGGGCCTTAAAAAGACTGTTATCGGTCGTTGGTGGACGCATTTATAGTTATCTTTATCGTTATCTTTATCGTTATCTTTATCCTTATCTTTATAGTTATCGTGCTTGGTGTGAACGGGCCTTAAAAAGACCGTTATCGGTCGTTGGTGTGGATGCATGTAGTTATCTTTATCGTTATCTTTATAGTTATCATGCTTGGTGTGAACGGGCCTTAAAAAGACTATTATCGGTCGTTGGTGGACGCATTTATAGTTATCTTTATCTTTATATTTATCATGCTTGGTGTGAACGGGACTTAAAAAGACTGTTATCGGTCGTTGGTGTGGACGCATATGTAGTTATCTTCATCGTTATCTTTATAGTTATTGTGCTTGGTGTGAACGGGCCTTAAAAAGACCGTTATCGGTCGTTGGTGTGGACGCATATAGTAATCTTCATCGTTATCTTTATATTTATCATGCTTGGTGTGATGGGGCCTTAAAAAGACTGTTATCGGTCGTTGGTGTGGACGCATATGTAGTTATCTTTATCATTATCTTCTTTATAGTTATTGTGCTTGGTGTGAACGGGCCTTAAAGAGCTTTATCGGTCGTTGGTGTGGACGCATATAGTTATCTTTATCGTTATCTTTATAGTTATCTTTATATTTATCATGCTTAGTGTGAACAGGCCTTAAAAAGACTGTTATCGGTCGTTGGTGTGGACGCATATATAGTTATCTTTATCGTTATCTTTATAGTTATCGTGCTTGGTGTGAACGGGCCTTAAAAAGACCGTTATCAGTCGTTGGTGTGGACGCATTTATAGTTATCTTTATCATTATCTTTATAGTTATCGTGCTTGGTGTGAACGGGCCTTAAAGCTGCTTTGAAACAATCCATACTGTTAAAAGCGCTTTATAAATGAAGGTGACGACTTGGCTACATTATCCTCTGACGTCTTCCTCTCTGTTCATCTGTATTTCTCTGGCATTTCTTTCTGAGAGCTGAACAGATTCAATCTAGACTATTATCAACTGCAAACACAGTGAATGATCAGCAATTTGTGATGAAAGCCACTTTAAGACATGCAAATATGTCAATACAAAGATTGCCTTTTCGCATTGCTTCTTTGACATGGCAGTTGGCAGTGAATAATACAAAATCGACTACGAGTCTATTGTTTTGCACATTTGAGGCTAATTGTATTGTTGTAATTGGGAACACAATTAAATTAGCAGTTATTGCATTCAATGGAAAACACAATTCAACAAGTCTCTGCCAGTTATTCCTGGGGACTTTCTCAAAGAACCAAAATCAATGCAGGCTAGCACTTTTCAATGCAACCACCGAACACTTAATTTGAGTTGCTGATAGAGTTATATTTGGCCTATCTGTCTCAGCACTGAGCTGTTTTACTACATCACTCACAGAGAGTGTTTACATGTACTGACAATGCATTGTAGCCCTGCCACATATAAGGTTAAGTTTAATGTGAT
The DNA here is from genome assembly GCF_016745375.1 of Pimephales promelas. Next base: position 19,643,499 of record NW_024121210.1, read on the forward strand.
AATGGATTAACAAGGAAATAATATATTGTTGGTCGTTTTTCTTGTCTTACCTCTTATTCTTGTAAAGTGTGTGAACTACTGAGGCTGATCTGTTACACCCCTCTCGTTGTGGAGTATATCGGGAGCGTCTTCGCCTTGTGGAATACTCACCATTGATACTTTTACAGACACTTCCCTCTTGAATCTGCTCCCATTTTTTTAAAACAACTCCGATGAGGCTGATTCAAACATTATATCTATACAGTAAATGGGATTAAGATACATTGTGGCACGTTACACACATACGCACACGCTTGCACTGCATATTGTAAATATGGTAAAATTGTGTAATACACTATAGCAATTGAATTGAAATTGTGTGATTGTTCTCATTCCCTTTATTTATGTAAGGTTTAGTTTTTTGAATGATTGTTTCCCTTTTTTGTGTACCCTCAACACAGTAGGCTATAGAGTGTTCCATCATATAAAAATACTCTCTCTGTCTCTCTCTCTCAAACTTGTGCTTAATCTTGGTTAGAAGTTGTTAATCAGTGTTATTTTAGTATTATTTATAGAATAATTATTGAATTAGCTTCAATTTGTTATATTCAGTTAATATACAATAACAACACTGGTTATAAAGTAATGTAAATGTTCATTCCAATGTGTTCATGGGTAACAAATGAGTGTTCAGAGTTCCTGAATCATCAACAGGGAAAACAGGTCCTCTATCGCCACAAGGAAGACTTACTGGCCCTGCGATTGCTCCTCCACCTCCCTAGAGAAATATCCCACAATGGGATCCTCTGAAATAAGACCTAAACTACTCTGGCATATTTCAACATGTCCAGCCAACCATGGCAACAAAAGTGCTCTTGTATAGCCAGCAATTCTCATTACCCGAGCAACTCTACAAACAGGCATGTTTGGCCAGTTGATAGAATTACCACAGCAAAAAAAGTGTGCTGGTGTTTATAACTGTACGTGTCTACACTCAAATTAGTCCTCAGAGGCGGAGATGACCTCTTTTTCTGGTGCTATAGCTTGCGGCTAACCTGGGAAAACCCAGACAACTTCTGGCAAATTTAGAATTGCTCTGAAAGTTAGTCTGGCAAAGAGCTTACTCAAGCCCATTTCTAATCCGTCGAAATCGAGGCACCAATCAGAAACGTTGGGGCGGGGTTTACACGATGACGACAGCGTGGGATTTTGAAGCAGATTTTGTAGCCTACATTACAAAGATGGATGCCGCCGTCGGACATCACTCATTCGAATCAGCTATCGAGTCTGTTTTTAAGTGATTTGAACGTTTCCTTTTTGTTAAAAACCGAACACTCGGAGATGTTTCTCCGCCACTCTCCATACGTCATCTCCTTCATCGCTCTGATTGGTTTTAGGTCTATCCTCAACGTCCGTTAGTGACGCCCCTCTGGAAATGATTTGTCTATGATTCTTTGCCAGACCATAACTCAGTTACAATTGAGAATGGTCTGGTTTTAACCAGGCTATCTTGCGGCGAGTCAACAGATTCTCATCCCAAGTTGTCATCAAACTGACGCTTTTGACCATACGTCAACATCCGACGTTTTAGGGTACACTTTAACGTCAGTTAGATGACGATCCTAGGGGCGTCATCCAACTGACGCTTTACTTTTAGCGTCAGATAGATGACGCGGGTAGGTTTAGGTCTGGGGTAGGGTTAGGATTAGATAGCGTCATCTAACTGATGTTAAAGGGTACCCTAAAACGTCCGATGTTGACGTATAAGCGTCAGTTAGATGACATCTTGGGATGAGAACGGGCTGAGCGAGTTGTAAGGCCCTGTTTTATTGTCACAAGGGAGTGTTTCACACTGCAGAGTGCCCTATAGGTGTATGTTTTGTGCTGCTCTCGACTATCACTCAAGGAGACCATTACGATCTGATTAAACCAGCTCCAGCTCTCTAAAGAAAGGAAATTGTTGGAAAATTAAACCTTCTTAATATGCTCAATTTCAGCTGCCCTTAAGAACAACACTGTTATATACAATTTAAAAGACAGGCAGTTGAGTTTTTTTTCAGGCTTGTTTTTGGTGGACCTCTAAAATTCATTATGCCCTCTGGCATGTATAATGAAGGCATTGCAGCAATTATTAGTAAACATAGTATTTCTAATTGCATTGAAGATGGCTCACAATCATTTTCTATGTAAATCTTGTAGCCTCATGCCTGACTCGCTCACTAATGTTTCAGCTAAATGAACTTGGGGATAAACATTGGTGCTCATCATCATTCTCTAACCGTGTAGTGTTAGAAAGCATCAGGGTGTGAATAGGCCTATCTCTGAAATCAGTGTCTGCAATATCAGACCTTGAGATGGATATTGAAAACACTACCACAAAATATTTATGCTGTCCTGCTGTCAAACTGCTTCTAAAAATGTTTGCAAAAATGACAACAAAAGCCCTAACCCTAACCCTATATAAACATAATGTCGTTATTATACAAATATAGTAACTCAAAATGATTCGTGAGGAAGCGACACCCAGAATAACGCGATTATACATATATACATATCCAATTATATACCATTCCCTGCATGCGGGTTAATCATGAAGGATTTGGGTTGCTCACTTTAATTTGCAACAACCCTTTGAGTAGCGTAAATGTACCATAAAAAAATATGGTTTTGAATTTGCACTTAGTTTGGGAAAACATCTTTTGCCACTGATACCATCTTGCAGTGCGCTATACAGTGCAGCGAGCAAAACAAACTCACTCTGAATGTCCGATTCAAAAACACATAATTTTTTTGTTATTATTACATAACATTCTGCCTGTTTACATGACAGATAACATTTAAGTAAAGATTCATATTCACAATACAGTTCTGTGGCAAATAATAATAATAGAATTCCAAAGAACATTTAATCAACTACTTTACAAAAAAACATTGGTATCACTATAAGTAGCCTAGTACAGAAAGTATTGGCCTACCACTGTAGCTAACACAGTCTCATCCCAAAAAGTCATATAACTGACGTTTTGGGACGTATTTTGACCATACGTCAATATCCGCCTTTTTAGGGCCCCCTTAAACGTCGGTAGATGGCGATCCCGGGCCGTCATACAACTGACGCTTTACCTTTAACGTCAGTTAGGTGACGGGTTAGGTTTAGGGTTAGGTTTAGGTATGGGGTAGAGTTAGGATCCCATAACCTCATCTACCAACGTTTAAGGGGGCCCTAAAAAGGCGAATATTGACGTATGGTCAAAAGACGTCCCAAAACGTCAGTTATATGACGTCTTGGGATGAGACCGGGTTGCTGTAGCCTATTTGGTATGGCCTTTGTATTGCAAGTATGGATGAATAAAGATTAGATAAATATGAATAAATTAAAATATGTCTCATCATACAAATATCATCTCATCCTGATGTTTTATTGAACAGTAGGCTAGTGGATAGTTCTTGCATCGGATTACCCTTCTCTGTGCGGTAAAATAGCTTTGACCTATGGGGGTACATTTATTAAACTTGCTGTAATGAGATTATCACCACTTTTGATGCTTCAGGTCTCAGGAGAGGTTGACCTGACATGTACTCTTGCGGATTAAACAACATGCACTCCTTGGCCATACAAACATTTCACCTGATAAGTTATATCGTGAAAATTTTGCAGGGATTTAGTCTATAGGCACAAAAATACAAGAAATATGGCTATGACAAAAGGCCTGAAAAAGTGGGGATTAGTAATGAATTGATCACCTCAGTGTCACAGTCCTCCGTCTGCACCAGTCTGTCTTGTCTTCACCCTATCCCGTGTTCACTCCCTCATCAGCCACCTGTTCCTCGTCTTGATCATCTGTTTCACCTGTTTTCACCCCATTATGTTTGATTATTCTGTGTATTTAGTTCCCTCTGTTTTACTCTATGATTGTCGGTCGATGTTGTATGTTACCCGGTGTTACCCTGCCTTCCTGCCTGTATTTCTATTAAATTACATCTTCATTGTGAATCTGGACTCCTCCCGTTCCTTCCACCTACACTCCTGCATTCCTGCACCTTACCCCGTGACACTCAGTGATTCAGTGGCCCAAAGGTTGATAATAATGGGGCATCATATGTGTGCTATCCCCATGTGGTTAATACACAACTATAAGTCCACATTCATTTCAGTATTCATATTTCCTATCATTGTTATGCTGATGACACACAACTCTACCTCTCATTCCAGCCTGATCTGACGGTAGCTGCTCGAATCATAGACTGTCTGACCTGACATTTCTGTCTGGGTGAAGGACCTCCTTCAACTAAACCTTGTGAAGACAGAGCTACTAGTGATCCCAGCCAATCCAACACTTCATCACAACTTCTCCATTCAGCTAAGCTCATCCTCCATCCTCCAACTCCATCAAGGTCAGCTAGGTACATTAGGGTTGTAATTGATGATCAATTGAACTTCACAGACCACATTGAACTGCCCGGTCCTGCAGATTTGCCTTGCACAACAATAGGAAGATCAGTAGAGTCAGAATTTGCCGTAAACAGAATGAGAACATGGATCCATCAAGGCTTGTTACCACTTTGCAGGCTGCTGGTGGTGGTGTAATGTTGTGGATGTTTTCTTGGCACACTTTAGGCCCCTTTGTGCCAATTGGGCATCGTTTAAATATCACGGCCTGAGCATTGTTTCTGACCATGTCCATCCCTTTATGGCCACCATGTACCCATCCTCTGATGGCTACTTCCAGCAGGATAATGCACCATGTCACAAAGCTCGAATCATTTCAAATTGGTTTCTTGAACATGACAATGAGTTCACTGTACTAAAATGACCCCCACAGTCACCAGATCTCAACCCAACAGAGCATCTTAAATTGGGATGTGGTGGAAAGGGAGCTTCGTGCCCTGGATGTGCATCCCACAAATCTCCATCAACTGCAAGATGCTATCCTATCAATATGGGCCAAGATTTCTAAAGAATGATTTCAGCACCTTGTTAAATCAATGTCACATAGAATTAAGGCAATTCTGAAGGTGAAAGGGGGTCAAACACAGTATTAGCATGGTGTTCCCAACAATCCTTTAGGTGAGTGTGTATATATATATATATATATATATATATATATATATACAGTATATATATATACAGTATATATATATATATATATATATATATATATATATATACAGTATATATATATATATATATATATATATATATATATGAAGAGTTCAGATGCAAAAGCCTCTGAGTGCCATTTGAAATTTTCTTCTAAAATGATAATTTTTATCCAGCTTGTATATTTAAGTTCAGTAATTTCACTTAAATGGCAATGACGATTACCTATTAATTGTTATTTAAGTGAAATTACTGAACTTAAATATACAAGCTTGATAAAAATGGTCATTTTAGAAGAAAATTTCAAATGGCATTTAGAGGCTTTTGCATCTGAACTCTTCATATATAGCTTTTTTGATTAACGGGGGGATTTGTTACTAAAACAAGATCTCATGGGTAAGGTGTTCTGGGGCATACTCTGTGATATTGTTCCACATTTTTGACCACTCTCTTTGTTTTAAAAATATTTGCAAAATTGGAGAAGAATGTAACCTGCTATTGCTAATAGAAATAAATGAGCAAATGTTACCATATGTTTTTAAATGCAACTGTTTTGAAATTGCGAATTTAAATGAAAATGCTTTTAATACATTAAATGACAACAGAAAGCTGCATGAACTTATTAAGTTCATGCAGCTATGAAGGTTTATGCATGAAGTAAAAGCTAATGATCATGTTTTTCAGCATGATTCAAAGAGCATATTGTGCTTTAAGAGCAAGAAGATCTGACCATCTGTACAAAGACGTTCACATAATAAGGATCACAATTTTTGATTAGTGACCTAAAATAGTGATGATTAGGAAATCACCAGCTTCTATTTGTCTTACGTTTTTCAAAACCTAAACATTCTGTTTATTTTCATGTATAAATTAAAGTTTTTTATGCTTTTATTACATTTTTTTTAATATAATCTCAGACTTTTGGACCCTATTGAATATTTACACATTATATTATGAAAATGGAGCACGATCCAACACTAGAGAATTATTTCTTTGAAGGACCATATCAGGCCTGTTGACACATGTTTTAATTGTATTATAATCTGTTAAGCTGCCAAATCAGACATCAAAACTGGGCTTTTCCATCTATGCAGTGAATTCCCCACACGCTCCTCTGTCATATTCAAATCTATGCTAATAGCACATAATACCCAATAATAAAGCAGTCAAAGTACCCCATTACCGTACACAGTCACTGCCAAGCAGACGCAGGCAATTTCCGTTAATTAGCACTCCTTGAAAATTAAGCTTTAACGATGAGAACGACTGTGTGTTTTATTATAAGCCGCATCCGTGGGAATTGAGCCTCGTTTGAATCATGCATCACTACATGGCGTACCTGAGGCATGTAGAGCGGCAGAAAGAACTTTTGTGTTCACAAAACATACTGCAATCATGAAACAGATTTTTTTATTATGATTTTTTATGTCACTTCAAACATTTACAAATATTTATCATGAGTGACGATGAATTAGTGTTCAATAAAAAATACCTGTAAAATGTACATAACAAGTGTGGTTTTCTGTGGTTATGATTGCTTTAAGTAGTCATTAGTGAAAAATAAGTAAACAATTGTTTATTTTTAAATACTTAAAGTCTGTCAATTTAATAGTTTTAATAACTATCCACAATGCCGCATGCAAAAGCAAGCATTTTCGTATAGTGCATCAAGTTAAATGGTTCCTCTGTCCGCTGTTCTCTTCATGAACAAATTCATATTTTTTGAAGTGAGTCATGAACATACTGCATGACCCTATTCAAGAACAAATGACTCTCATGAGCTGGTTCTTTTTAGTAAATCAAAAGCCTCCAGAAAGACCAAAGTAATATGATTCCCCAATTACTGATTTACTGGTTTAAATCATCCTGAAACACTGCGTTGTATAATTTACAAGCACAGTAAGAATCCCATAGGTAAACAAAAATGTAAAGAACTGAAATATGCCTAAATGAATCAAGATCTAATCCAATCATACACTCTCAAAAAAAAGTACAAAAGCAGTCACTAGGGCTATACCCTTTCAAAAGGTACTGATAAGAATTTTGGACTATTAGGCCTTTAATATGCATCCTGACCCTTCAGGGGTAAATAAAGTACTTTTGAAAGGACACCTCACCATTGACAGCTTTTATACATTTTCTTCTGAGAGTGTAATCAGAATCTAATCGGAAGATGCAAAAGGGTTTTTATCAGGTAAGTTTAAGGCCAACAGAAACATATTTAAAGAAACCGGTTTAAACTCACAACACATAGCTTGGACTGATGCCCAGAAGAATTCATATGGCTGTCAATGTGCTCACTGCTCAATCTCTCATGTTTAATAAAAAAAAAAAAGTTAAATGGACATCCATTGATACCCATCTCTTTCAATTTCCTATCTCTATTTCTGCCCTCTCTCAAAAAGGAAGTTTCAGGTTTTGAAACACTCCTCAGTTTCGTGATAGACAATTTAAGTTGTCTTTGATAGCAGATTCTCAACACTCAACTCTAATATGTGCTTTGATAGTCCGACCACTGGAGATTAGAACTGAGACCAGTTTGGCAGGATAGATTTATCTTGATGAGCATTTCAGCTTTGACTCTGACAGCAAACCTGAGGGAATAAGCATGATAATACCATACCTGCACTACCAACAGCATAAACTCAAGGAAAATGGCTAAACAAATGGTCCACAAAAAACACAGATGAACATAATCCATTAATTTTGATGATACTGAGTGAATTACGACACTGATGAAGCTTTAAGATGTCACAGACTAGATTTGTTTAATAATCTGGAACTAATAAGGACTTATTTTTTAAACCTTTCCTTTCAAGGGATGTTTGATGATGTTCAAAATGGTGTTGGATGGAGTTTGTCCATGTTTGTCGTAAATTATAGTCACGTACCTGCATGCTGTTTGGACTCTCTCAATAAAGAAAATACAAAGTGACAATGTTACTCTATGGGATATATTTTTAATACATTTGTCAATATGGTCAAGTAGTCAATGTCCAATATACATTTTGCATATATTTATTTAGCTACATTAACAGACCTCCGATAGAAATACGTTACCCGGCATGTTCTAGTTAAAGCGTGTGTAGGCCCACATCATGTATGCCAGTAACGTTAGCCTACCTTCGACAAGAAAACACTTAAACTGGTTACTTGCACACGCCGTGGAGTGTTGTTAAACTCACCGTTGAATGCCTCTCTACATGCAGTTTAATCTTGTTTTGGTTAAACTCACCTCTGAATGCCACTTCACCTGCAGTTGTGCGTTGTTTAACTCACCGCTGAATGGTTTTGTACTGAGCGTTTTAAAACTCACCGATGAATGCGGTTTCCAATGAACGCGCTAAACCTTTGAGGGCTCTTTGATATCAGATTGTGAGGGTTTTTAAACATAAAAACACATGGAGGCCCAGATAAAGATGATCTGGGGGCCACCATTATTACTAGCCCTGGCATAGATCATTTATTGTAGCCTATTCCTTTTTATTTATTGCAGTCTCGACTCTCGACCCATTCGCAGCAGACCATTGCGGTGAGCTTACCAAGACATCAAATTTCAACGTTACAGCCCTCGGTTGATAAAGGACGCCAAAGGTATACCCAGTGCGTCAATAAGTGATGCCAAGTTGGGCTGTGAGAATGTGTTGAATATAAGGTACATGTAGCTTATTTTAATTGTGCAATTGTTTATTATCATTATATTATTATTTAAGTAGTGTACTTTTAGTAGAGGTTGCCAAACTAAAATTGTTGTATAGCTAAGTTATTTAATTTAGTAATAAAAAAAAGTTGAATGCATTTGTATTTTTTTTGTTTCCACAAGGTCAGACATATGATGCATGATTGTCATATGATGCTTTCATATTTTTCCAACTTTAAATTGTCAATCAAATGTATTTGGCCAATTTCTCTCTCACGTATAGCCTATGATATGTGTATAGTATTTGTATGTCATGATGTAGAGAGGGGGCATGATGTAATTCCACCATAAGATTTAACGATGCATCATTGTGACACAGATGGGCTTCTTCACAGTTGTCCACCATAATTTGGCACAAATATTGCTCTGTCATTCCGATCTATTACACATGCAAAACATTATGTCTTTAGAACTAGTCACTTTATTACATAGGCTAAAATAATGTCAGAAACACGAGACAATCTGTTTTTAAACCTTATTGCTCTGAAAACCCTCTTTAAACAATGATAAAACAATCAAATTACCAGAAATATCTGCATCTCTCACATCTCTGTGCCTTATGCATTGCACAGACATTACATAATTAAAGGCTTTACAGCACATCATTTGCATTATATATTATTATAAGCATTAAACATGAATGTAAATCTGATCCATATATTTCAAAATTCTGTAATATTGTAATATGTGTGTATAATATTTTTTGTATTGCTGTATCCAAGTTAATCTCTAAAAAAGAGATCTCTCTTTCTTTCTTTTTTATGCTGATAAAAAAATAAAACAACAACTTTTTTTGCAAATTGAAAAAGGCTCAATTGATATTGTATTTCTTGCTATTTAAAATATTTGTTATATTTATATAATATATATTTGTAATATGTTATGTACTGTAGGTGTTTTGGGAGTTGTCATTGTGGTGAAGTGTAGAGTGTGCTTTAGCTGAGGCCTTGCTCACAAGAATTCAAGTTTTCTCTAACAAAAAGGAACTACTATGGAAGTTTATTGTGTATAACCAGTATTATCATTGGGATATAACAGTATTATCCTACACCTAACAAAAGCTTGCTTATATATTGAAATGTCCAAATAGCTTGATGTGTAAGCTTAGCTGAGTTTACTCAGTTCAGTTAAGTTCATCTACATATAGGTAGGGTGACCATATTTTGATTACCAAAAACCAGGACACTCGGCCTGGCAAACAGACACTCAAATGAATACTCGAAGTTTACTCAACACATTTAAATTAGGCTATGCCTCCTCCGTATGGACGGAAAACAGGACTGTTGCCCTATTTTGCTCCCGGCGCAAATGACTTCATACACATGTATCATTCCTATTTTGCACAAAACGGGCTATTCCCTCCACGGACGCATGTCAGCAAACTAGGAAATTAACTTCAGCGCAAAAAATCAGTTACTGTTCAAATTTATTTTTAATTTGTTGCCAAAACTGAAGGAAATCAGTACCTCTAATGTATTATTTTTGTTGGTATCCTGTTGGCTTAATTTGAGCTTGAGCTTCACTGAGGCATTACACACCAATGAGACCTGTTACGCGATGCTCCAGATGTTCTAGCAAAGGGAATTATCTCCAAACATAGACTTGCCCAACACCTGCTCCATTGGAGATAGTTTACAGTTTAATGTGAATCACAACTCATTATCTGTATAGTAGAAATATGACAAATCATGAATGACTAGATTTATTTAACTGATATAGAGGTGAATAACTTATTATTTATGAAAAGTGTTGCACTTTAACTATCTACATGCTTTTAAAACAGGAATTTTGTTCTGGTAGTTTTATTTCATTCTTTGCACACTCTTAAAAATGAGGTTCCCAAATCCCTATACATCTATGGTTCTTTGAAGAACTGGGTTTTTTACTTTTTATATTGTTTCGTGAGGGGAACGTATAATAATGTTAGTATGATTTTTACTAAGTAAAAATCATAATGTTAGTAGGATTTTTACTAGGCCCTCTTCTATTCTCAATATATATGCTGTCACTTGGCAATATTACAAGAAAACATGGAATTAATTTCCACTACGCTGATGACACTCAATTATAGATTTCAACACGACCAGATGAAAACACTAACTTATCTAAATTGACAGTGTCTTAAAGATATAAAATGTTGGATACACTTCCATAAAAGTTGTTAGGAAAACTCTTTGTTTAAATTAATCAACACTCTACATGCAGCAGGAAAATCTAAATGTGTGAAGCTGAGCAGAGTCCTCTGAGATCATTTCAGCTCACAGCATTAATTTCACTGTAGGTGTGACAAGAGAGAGTGGTGTATCACCCCAGCAGATTAATTTTCACAAAGCTACTGTCACGGGAATGAGGACAGAAGAGACAATATAGCAAGTAAAACTGGTTTGAGTCAATTCACAGCAAGTTGATAGTTGGTCTCAGGAAGGTCTCAGCAGTCATGGGCGAGACACTGGGAAGCCTCAGTGGTCACGCAGGCAGGCAGGTGGACAAACCCGATCCTCCAGCTATGATGGAAGATAAACCAGCGATGATTAATAAACCAGGAAAAGTAGTGGAAAGATCGACGAGGCTGGAACTCAAATGGCAAACTGGAACGGTGAAATCCAGAACGGGAAACCACAGGAAAAGGAATCCTCATCCAACGCGCAATGGGTTTTGGGCAATATCAGCCGTTCGGATTCTGACCGGATATAGTAGACCATCAGGGTCTCTTTGGAACACTCATTTCAACATACTACGATTTGGGACGTAGCCTACTAATTCGATTTTCGAATACTATTTAAGACGGATAGTATGCGAATCGTGACAGCTACAGTTAGAGATTGAGAGTACATTTTACTTTACATTATTGTACAATTTAACAAACTTTACATTAATCGTGATTAAAAGCTTTATTAAAAGATTTTGAAAAACCTCTCTAAAATCCAACCCGATCTCACAGGAATTCGTACGAATTTTTACGAGGTGGCTAATTCGTAACAATTCATACGACTTCACTCGTACAAATTAGTATGATTTTGCTAAATCGTACATATTTTATGAATTGGCCAATTCGAATGAATTAGTACGAATGACCTACCCCTGACCCCGCCCCTAAACCTAACCATCACGTGGGTTTAGACAAATCCTATGAATTCGTACGAGTGAGGTCGTACGAATTAGTCACTTTTTAATCACTCGTACGAATTCGTATGAATTGGTCGTGAGATAGGGTAGTAAAATCTGAAAGAGCCATTAACCGATAACACATGGTCTTCCTTTATATCTTTCTGCTTGTTTATAGAGAATATTATGGCATGTTATAAAGCACAGCTCACACTTTCAAATAAAGTAGCTTTCTGTTGGTAATCTGCAAATTTGTGCGACCAACTTGAACCATCGCAAAATCTTTCGCTCTTATGCAAAATTCCTGCTCATGTTGAGTTATATTGAAATGACTGGATTCCTAGTGAAAATAAATCTGTTAATTATTATAATTTATTGAAGCGATGTCCAGCATACAAACACAACTGGTTCCTCAATTATCAACAATTTTGCATTGTAGTAAAAACGAGGACCCCAATAGGTTAATATCTAGACAGACTGTTTTGTATGCTGCATTGTAAAAGATTTTTTTTTTTACTTACAGGTAAAATAATAAAATAAATGAAAACTCAAATCCATATTTAAAATATTCAACAACTGGAAAAGACTGGAAAACAAGTTTTTTTTATGGTTCACACAGACTTACAGCATAACAAAATGCAAGGTGACAAAAGACCACTTGAATTCTGACTCTTTGTCATCTTAACTCCCTGTGAGAACTGCATGGCTGGGTCTTGTAGAACTGACTTTTGATGAATTATGTGGAACGTAAATACAAAATGTCAAGAGCTCTCCATTGTGTGTGTTTGAGGGGACATTTCTAGCGCTAGTCTGGTGATTGTATGCAGAAATGTCAGAGCTCCCCAAGTGGGTTTCACCTTGTCAGTGGCAACAATGGCTTCTGGAATTTGGAGACCAGATCAGTTTAGAACTGTCAGGCCAATGACGTGGCCTTTGGAACGGCCAATGCAGATATTCATTCACTCTTCCTGTTGTGAACACAGCATATGCTGCCAATCCCAACCTGTTTTCTTTTCTTTGCCTTTTTTTAAGTGGAAGAAGTGAGTAAAAAGACCAAATAAGGGAATAAAAAAGAAGGCAAAAGGAATAGAAATGGGGAAAAGAGAGGAGAGCAGTTTCCATAGCAACTCAGAGAGCAGTTGAGTAGGTGAACGGTGCTGGCAGTAGGCCAACAGAAAGTTTTAACTCAAATTTAATTGCTGCTCCTGCAGTTCAGCCTAATTTCAAAAAGTCTCAATTAATCACAAATACGATGTTTTGAGAAACTCACAGTTAATGAACAGCTAGGATGAACTGGCCTACTCTTTGCTGCTTTACAAAAACAGGACCCATAAACAGGACCCATAAACATTCCTTAATAACTGCAAATTATTTAAGACAAAAGTTGACTAAACCAGTTTAGTAATATGTGTACTTCCTTATTAGTATATAAAAAAGAATATATGCTGTATTGATGAGACAGTAAATAAATAATTCCAGATGACCAAATGCATCAGCTGAAACAATAGACACTTTGCCATCACATAATGCCAATGCCACAGGAGCTGAGAAGCTCAGGTTACAAAAGTTTTTATACAACCTGAAGAACATGCTCCATCGAGGGTTAAGAATTAAGTTTTCGTCAAGTTTAGTAGCCTACATAATCCAGTCCTTCCAGAAAAACGTTTTTTTTTTTTTTTTTTTTTTTTTGATTATTGCGGGCAAAAATCCTTGATTATGCGACCCGTTTTCTTACAAAAATGCAATGGAATATGCAGGATATTTATGCAATTTTATGCAATGAAATTATGTGAACTTGCAAAAACTGCGGTTTGATGAAAAAGAGAAAAAAAAGAGAAAAAAGGGATTCCCCAACACCCTGTTCTCACTAGGCTACTACCTTAATGTAAAGAGTAATTTCTTATTACTTCCCATAATAAGCAAGCATACTACATCACAGAAAGTGTCTGGGATTATTTAGATTATCATCTTGTTTTATTTCAGACCTTAATAAAAACATCTAACTTACAAAACATTGATGAGTCAAACAAGTTCTGTAGCTTTACAAAATAAATATGTTACAACATCTGTAATGAATTAATAAATTAAATAATAATAATAATAATAATAATAATAATAATAATAAAGTGTGCTCCTGTTTTACAGCTTTTGATGATGTTCACGACGCGTAATTGCGTAACTTCATGACGTTCCCCATACAACAGGGGGAAAAGGCTGCTCTTGTCTTTTTTGCAACGAAAATGCAAGGACTATGAAAGCATGCAAGCCCCACATATTTTGCACGGAAATTGGCAATTTATACGGCGAAACTGCGGCATATTTGAAAAAACCTGGTTCCCGCATAAATATGCAGACTTTGGGTAGATCATGCGATCGCATAATCGTGTTTTTTAATCAGAAAGTAGTAGGGATGTACGATATATCAGCCACCATATCGGTATCAGCTGATATATGTTCATTTTTAATGTTATCGTTATTGGCCCAAAAATAAATTTTGGCTGATATAGTAAAGCCGATAAATAATGTATTATTTCCTTTAGCTAAGACACTTCAGATGCTCACTGGAAATATGATTAGAATCACTTCAAAAAGGAAAATACAGTTAAATTAAACATGTGCAGCACAAGTCTGTAATATAGGGCACATAAAATGATAATGAGAACATTATAATTTTTATGTGACATGGATTAAATGGAGAATTTTTTGTTTTTGTGATCAGGCTCTCAAATTATATAAAAAAAAAATGTGATTTAGATTTATCGGCCAATATATCGGTTATCAGCTTTAAAATGTAAGGAATTACAGGTTATCGGTAGAAGCCAAAAATTTCATATCAGTGCATCCCTTTCAGAAAGTACACAATTTTGGATGGATGGAAAGTGAGTCTTAGGTTTCATTTTTAATAGAATGTAAATTACTTTTACTACTTTTTCCCCCAAACTACTTTTTCCCCCAAACAAAAAAAGCTGACTTTCAAGCTCTGAAAATGACACAAAATACAAAAGCGGTCCATACAACTTGCGCTAATCTATTCCAAGTAGGCTACTCGTCTCTCACCAAGTAGAATGCCACCCGTGAAAGACCTTGTCACAGTCAATTGCACCATGAGTTAAGGCAAGGGAACTTGAAACTGAAAAACAAAAATGACTGTGCTCAGAACTCTTAATGACCTACACACAAAATATCCACACACATGCTTTCGCTGCTGACATTTCACACCTGCTACTTTAATCAGTTCTACCACAATGACACCTGCAAATACATTATACTTAAACTGCCCAAATTACTATTCTCAACCTCACAGCAAACTGAAGATTGCAAACCGAAGATTGCTGAATTAGAAATCCGTAATGTGTCTTCTTAATTGTAATTTGCTGGAGAAGTAATGTGTTATTAGTGAATATATTTTTAGAGAATTTATAGTTCTATTGTTGGTAACCTGAGTAAGATTGATTATCATAACTCAAACACCATTATCATGAAGGCAGGACAACAGCTTGTGTTAAAGGGCCTTTTCTATCATCTAGAGTGAAACTACACACCATAACAAGAGTGGCCAACTACACTGAAACTACTGAAGCTATTAAATTAATGAATGGTACTAATCTGATGACTTTATACTAAAAACAATTTTAAATAGATAGATCATTAAAACTAGAATTGGTGATGAGGCCCATTAAACTAATATTTTATTTTAGTTAATTTTTTTTATAAACACTGTTATACTGGTTGAAACTTTTCACATCCTGATAGCAATCAGTAATAGAAGTGGTCGTATGCAATGATACGATGTCCAACCTGCCTGTCAACATATGTATTTCCATTCCTCTACGCACCGTGCTCACGCAGACATCTGTCACAACAGTTAACAGAATCATGACGACGAAGACCAAATAACATGTTAAATAAACTTGAAGAGAATACACAGATGAAGGCACAGAAAATCTCATCTATTCATGTCCTCAGACTTGTGCGTTTCTATGTTAACACTATCAATGCAGAAATATATCTGCAGCAGTCAGGTGGTACAAGAAAGAGCTCGTTGTTTATGTTCATTATTATAATGTTATTGTAATGAGGTCATTTAACACCGTCTGACACAATGCAGACTCTGCTGTGTGGTTTCATAGAGGCGTGACTTTGGAAAGCGCTCTGAAAAAAGGATGGGATCTAATGCTTTCAAAGTTAGCTAGACCCTCCAAAATGGCTTTAAAAAACATGTTGTGTATGTTGAAAAAGAAAAACCTAGTGGTTTTTCCCATGTGCCAGGGATAATAATAATAATAAAAAAAACTGCTAAACGATTCAATCTGGACCTGTAGCTACTGTACTTGACTGACCCTCAAGTTGTAAGTGGAGTAATAAAAAAAACTTGAGGATTAAGAAGAATATGCAAATGAAATCTTCTGGGTGGAAAGAAAAACAAATAAACAAAAATAAATTGTTCATCTATCAGCTATAATCCTCCAATCTCTTACTGCAGAGCAAGAGAACAGTTGGTGAGGCTGCGGAGATTTCCACTAGTCACTGGGCCGTGACTGGACTCAAGATTCAGAACCCAGCATGAAGACACCAACTGTCCTGGAACTGTGTGAAACGCAGAGCTGTAGTCAACAGTCTTTTGGGTATATTCATACCCAAAAGACTCTTATATATAAACTCTTTTTGGATTTCATAACAGAGCTTACCTTCACCTTGCTGACATTTAAATAGGCAGAAAGCTAAATTAAGTACTTTATATTACACATTCTAAAGATTCTTTCTATTTCTAAAAAGTATATTTTTATTACTTATTACTACACGTTTATTACTTATTATTACATGTTACTACTGACATACACACGAGGTAAAAACGATATAAATACGGTTCGTTTTCTCACACAAACCGCTCGTTTCGTGTCTTAGGCCATCAGTGTGTACTTACATTTATGAGTCATTCAATCATGTTTAATTTTAACTTCTCTGTGCATGCTCTTTGACGTAGACCCCCATACCTGCATTATATTGATAGACAGCAACGGTTTGACCGAAAAATATCAAAATTGAAAATACTGTGGAAACAAAGACACTTACATCTTGGATGATCCTTGAGGTAAACTAAAACATATCAAAAATTAATTTCAAAGTGAACTATCACTTTAATAATACACAATATGTTATTTAAATTAATTTTGAAAGGGGAACATGTTGAACTTTAAGCATGCATTTTTTTCCCTAATGATAAATAAATAAATGAATAAATAAATAAAACAAGTTGTTTCAGGGCTCCTCCCTCATCTGTTAGGATCATCTCCACAGTTTAACCAAATTTTCATCATAAGCTTGATTTTCTATAAGCTGATGGGCAAGGAATAGACATGGCTGTTCATGTGGGAGAAAGATTTAATAGCATTACTTTTCTGAGTTAATTGTGGTATGATTCTAAACCTCCATCGAAAGTGAGGAATGCTTAGCATTACCCACTGTAGTGTCAAACATTTACCCACTTGTCCTACTAAGTACAAGACAGCTGTAATCATGTTCTCTGACACTCCAGGGAATAATTTACAATCATAATATATCAACATAAGATGGAGTGCTGAACTGGGTAATGCAAAGTTATTATTTCTATAACTTGTGCAAATAGACCTACATAAATGCATAATGTACAATTACAGTCACTATAATACAGCAACCTATACACCATGGACTTATAATGATGTTTTTCATTGCAGAATGGCATCTCTCTTAAATGAATAAATGGGCTACTAAAATAAATGGTTATTGAAAGTTTTGATTATAGCCATTTCTTTATACCATGCACAACCTTTTCTAACTTCCTGGCAGATGTCATTGAAAAAAGTGTCCTAAGAAATCAACCAAACCTATTTCTTTGACAGACTCAGTGTCTTAACCATAAATGTATTGTTTTGCAATAAATTATATGGATTTTAATGTCTGAAACTTAAAATAAACATTATGTGGTTAAAAACGCAGAATAGTGATATATGGTATAAGTCCGTCTTTGGCTCAGTGCCAGCCATAGCGCAAAAGCACAGTTTGAATTTGGCAGTGATGTCACGTCACTGTACATCCGCTCCTTAGTGCTTAGCTGCTGCAGAACGTGCCAAAATCGAAATTGCTGATATATGATATGTACTGAAAAATATCTAGTGAAAAAATAGTATGTTATATTATGTCATTATATGAAAGGCACTGATTACCTATCAACAGTAAATTTTCCCCAGCCTTAATTTAAGACCGGCCTTTATTTGTCAATATTGACCCCGCCCCTGGCCCCTATCGGAAGCCCGGCGTTTAAAGGGTACATATCATGCTTTTCAATCGTTCCTTTTTACATATAAATCATACATTTGTGGTCTATATAAAGCGAAACTGCAATGCTTGGGTCTGAATTCCTCATCATAGCTCCACAGGCCCCTATTCTACGCCTTTTCTGATGTGCGTCTGCGAGCAACTCGTTTTGGAGCGGTCTCTTTAAATCCAAAGGAGATGTGTCATACCCCGTCTGCTCTCCAGGTTGCTGAGTTGACACTCGGTTCAACTCCACCCCATTCGGCCATTTTTGTAGTTTGATTAGAGATATCCGATTATATAGCGTCACAGAACATTTTTATTTACACAGTAACAAAATGTCAACAACGGAAGACTTGTCTATCAAGCCTTACATGTTCGAGTCAGAGCGAGCAGCGCAGTCTCATCCCAAGACGTCATATAACTGACGTCTTGGGACGTCTTTTGACCATACGTCAACATCCGCCTTTTTAGGGTACCCTTAATCGTCGGTTAGATGACGTTATCGGATCCTAACCCTACCCCAGACCTAAACCTACCCCTAAACCTAAAGCCATGTTACGTCAGATCTCGTAACTGGGAATACATGGATCTAGTACGAGTTCACGGGTGGGAAGTCACGGGTTTGACTGCTGTTACAGCGCACTTTCATGGGTATAAGGTTGGAAAAACACAGGTTATGCCTGGTTCAGATTACATGATTTTTTTTGTCTGTTACGATAGTCACTGTGTCAGATTACGCGATTTTGGCTCCTAAAATCTTGTCGTGGACAAGACACATGTCAGACTACACGTTACTTCCTGACCAGTCATCGCATGCCGTCTTTAACGGCGCGCGCGATGTCATCGAGAAAGCGAAACTCATAGCGAGTGACTTCCTGAATTGCTTGGCATTGCCTTTTCAGCGTGAGAAATACACGGTGTGGCGTGTGAGTGTGTGAACTGGTTGAATTGCGTGCGTCTTACGGCCATTGCTCGAAGAGGACAGTATTGGCTGTCAATCCTCCAAAGAGAACTTGAGGTAAAATATTGTTTCTTAAATATTTTTACTTCTAGTTTTAACGTTAGCACCATCGTCTCTCTTTTGTTTTGTCTTTTTTGAAAGTTGTATACGGAAAAGCTTGTGCTCCTATTGGTCAACCTCATACAACCGTCGTGGACGACCGTTAAAAAAATTAAACATGCTAGTCTTTTTTGTCCTGATGTCGTGAAGCATCGCAGACGCGACGTAGGTTGTCGCCCACTATGAGACACTACACGAGATGATACGATCGAATCTTGCGTCCTGTTGTCGTTTACGAATCCCCAGGACACCCTGCGTCAAACGGATCGTGCCAAAATCGGGCTAAAATCGTGTAATCTGAACCAGGCGTTAGAGGTTGCCTGAACATACGGTTAGCAGTTTTTGATGAGGGCGGTTCTACAAACGCAGCAGAACAGAAAGCAAGGAATTTATTTCTCATCACGGTCACTGCTGGCAAAGAACAAAAACGAATTAAATTAAATTGTAAATAGACACATTTCAACAGTAGCCAACTTAATATGATTAAAGAAAGGCATGATCTTTTTGCCTTTATATTTATCAGAGCAAAAGTTCTTGCTTTTATTTTTTATGCTAACTAAAATTGTTAAACTACAGCTTAACAGACTACAGCTATTCTGGAGCGGAGATGTAGTCCACAAACGTTTGGTTTTGTTTCATGAAGCTGTTACTATTGAGAAGAATGGAAATGCTAATTGTTGCATTGCAGGCATTACAGGCCTCCAAATTAATTTAATTTAATTGGTCATCATGCTTATTTATTAATATTAAATTGCTTATTTGGCTAGACTAAAATAACTAGGCTATAGGGCTGCCTACCGCCTCTGCAGTATTTTAATCCCAAGTCTGAACTATGCTTTAGACCATCAGGGATATTGAGTGCTCTGCAAATATTACTTCCCACTCTAAAATCCCATGGACTGAATCAAGCTATTAGACCGTAATATCGTATTGCTCTGACATTGTCAGCATGTTCAGCTGGTGAACTTTGCAGGCACTCTTTTATTCACTCTTGCCTTTGCTGAATTATTTGAATCACTGTATCATCTATATTTTGCAGTTATTTTTTATGCTAATCTTTAATTTGATTGAGTACTGTTAAACACCTTTTTCCCCACCTTACAAGCATCGTTAGATTGCGGCCAATGTTTTTCTGTAGCTGAAAAGCTGAAAAATTCATTTGTCGCCCCTACACTACACAATCTACACTTCAACATGTACAAAATCCGGCTGCTAGGATCTTAACTGGGTCCAGAATATGCAACCATATCACTCTGGTTTTGGAATCTTTGCATTGGCTCCCACTTTTTTACAAATTATTGCACGCTTCGGTTCCAAATTATATGGCTGAACTGTTTCACCCCTACTGTCCCGTGTGGGTTTTGTATCTTGTTCTTGTCTGTCATCTGTTCCCTGTTTTGTTGATTAGTCTCCACAGGTGTTTCTGATTAGCCACGCCCCCTTGTTACCTTGTTTAGCTTGTTTGTCAGTGTATTTACAGTTGATGTTTGTTTTTGGTCAATAGGCCCAGATAGCAAACTGACATTGAATCAACGTGGAAATATGACATCGAAACAACGTTGATCTGACATTGTTTTGCTCATCGAATTAACGTTGAACCAACGTCAGATGCGTCATTCTTTCAAAACTAACGGAAAATCAACTTGAAATCAACGCGTTGTTCAACGTTATGAAAGCAAACCAATTTTCGATTTCATTTAGCTTTGAAGAATGCCGCGTCTGACGTTGGTTCAACGTTAATTCGATGAGCAAATCAACGTTGTTTCAATGTCATGAGAGACGTCGTTTCCACGTTGATTCAATGTCAGTTTGCTGTCTGGGGGATTTTCATGCTTCTGGGTTTCATGGGCGGGATTTCTCAACTTTGTGCATGTCCACTTCCGACGCAGTCAACAATGGCTGAAACGAAGGCTAGATGTCACTGCTCTGTGACAAACTTAACCCTACTTAAGTTTTCATGAATTCCCGACTGAATTGAGTATAAGGAAGAAGTGGATTAAAGCGGTTCGCCGGGATGAAGGTCCAAACTTTAAAATAAAACAAGGTCGCACATTTGTTTTGCCATATAAATAATAGTGTAGTCCGTCATCAGTTCACTAGCGAGATCGGTGATTCAACGGAAGTGGCAGTGCGCAAAAGATCACTAAATACGGAAGTACTACGTATCAGCGTGATAATCCTCTATGTTTGCTAGATGTTCCTTGTTCCTGCCCTGAGGTCCATAGA